>BLKR01015087.1:0-113081 GCA_011170035.1 Teleogryllus occipitalis | reverse complement strand
CAATGACGTTGGCAACGATGGTTTGGGGATTGTATGACCTTTCTGTATTACGTTTCAGTTGCCTAAAAACTAGGATTAATTAAAATCATTAAATCTATATCCATCTATACTATTATATAAACAGACAAAGGCGTTGAATTACCATGCAATACTCCCTACAAGAACTAACCCAATATCGATGAAACATATGTTAGCTTCCTTTCAAGGTCACAAGTACCGACTACGATTGAGTTCATCAATGCTCAGAGTTGCTTATTTATAGCAGAAGAGAGGATGATTGTTTATTTTACATTCATTTCTAATCCGAAATGTTCGTATTTAAGAATGGTGCTTTCATTTTTCTTCTTTATATTTACAAAAATAACGTGAACTTTGATTTTAATTGCATATAGGCGTGATGTATTCCGTGCACAAGATATATGAAATTATTGAAAAAGTCATTTTGCTGAAGCTTGCCTTTTTCGTAAAAAGGTATAAATGCTTACATGTGTTTACGTAAAAGAGCACAAATGCTCACAAGGTGTAATAAATAACTATTTCGTATGAAATAGTTATTGGTTACGTTGTGAAAATTGAATAATTATGTAATTTCGGATTAGAGATATTTACGTATTACGCACGAGAGAAAGTTAAACATGTATTGAATGAATAACAGGTTGGTACTAAAACTGCGACATATTGGATAAGTTTTTGTAGGGAAGAGTTTTATGATTCTGGAAACCGAAAGCATACCTTGAATTGTGAAGGAATAATTATTTAAATTGATGAGAGTAAGTTTGGCAAGAGATAGCATAATTGAAGTAAAAGAGTAGTGAGAAATGTGTAGTCGGAGGAACTGAATGTGTGTCAATGGTATTTTCCTTGATTGTTCCATGGCTGTGAAAATTTAATCAATCAATTAATTTAAATAACAGAAAAACATTTGTCTAGTCGGAATCCACTGTGATCTCTAATTGTTGGAGTTATTATAATTGAAAGGTTATTGGCACATTTTGGTTAACAACTATTTTCAAGGGCAAATGCGTATTGGAATGCAATTAAAAGGATTTTAAGTGTAATTTCGCGTCAATTACTTCGGCGCGGCCTTAAATATCATTTTCAATACTTTCGTTATGAATAAATGAAAAGAATATAAAGATGAAAGAGAGTAAGTTTTTACAACATGGCGGTGCATTAAAAGTACTTATATACTCCACAAAAGGATACACGAAAGTAAAGGAATTATATTTTTATGTTTACATTTGTTTACGATTTTTAGTTATAAAGGGCGAGAAATTTGGGGGAGTGAGAACCCCCGATAAAAAAAATTAAAACATTATTTTTTAGTGAGAAAGATGATGAAATCCATGTATTTCCAGGCGGGAGCAAGGCAAGGCAAGGCAAGGCAAGACAAGACAAGGTAGTGTGTCCTATCGTATCAGGAGCTAAGTTTAAATCCCAGGCGACCTATGAGCTGAGAATATCTTCAAATTGCTGTGCAATTTCATATTGAGCATTCCATTAGAAATAACTCATTATTAATGATATTTATAGCACCTTACTGTTTGTTTCAGAAGCTAAATGTTTGAATAGGAAACTTATATGACAACAGTTAAAAAATGAATCCTGGTCTTTACATGACACGTCACAGTATTCTGTTGTTACCCCCGGTCTACCGCACTCCTCTATTTGTTCCATGCCTCACTCTCGATATGGGACACGTCATCTGGGGCTGAGTTGAAGTCTCCCCTCCCCCCACATGCTCGCCGCCATCTCATCATCGCCTGCCCCACACGCCTCTCCCTGCGAGACACTCCACTCAAGGAGGCGTCCTCGTCAACCCCAAGTTGCCAAGTTGAGGTGTTGTAATTAAAACTTTAATAGGATCCACGCGTCCTTGGCGAAATTTCTGCTCTTCCGCATTGGAGCTAGCACCACACAACGTCCCTACCCAATACTTTCTCACTTCCGCATGCTCGTGTATTGAGTTCCCGTAATTAGTAGCAATGGTTTTATGGCCCTTGCTTGTCCAGTTCTCCAGTTGGATTTAGTACGCTTGCATATTTTCGTGGGCGAAATTTGTCCTTGGGCAGTCTTTGTTTTATCACTTATCCGAAGAGGTAGAGTTTTCATTACATATCAGCAATACATTTATTTTCGATATCGATAATTGAGCTTTGATAACGATTTCTCGTAATTATCGAAAAATAGTCTCAATAGCGAAACGGAATATAGACAAGAATCGATAATGTAAGTATCGGTTGTAATGAAGCATTATAGACGGAGATATATGACACGATATTATAAACTACGAATGAATTGACAATAAATATGAGATGTTAAATTTTTACAAAAAGTTACAATAGACTTCATCGAATATACAAGTGGCGCCATAAGGGGTCCACCTTGCAGAAGGTGAGGTTGAATTTTTATATTTTGAAATTGTTTATTTCAATATTAATAAAAAACCTTTAGTTTTCTACTACGAAATACTTCAGGAAGAGTTTTCTTGGCCAAACCACCACAAAAGTTTCGTGCAGGTTTTGGTTTTTGCACAATAACTTTTTAATGGTTCGTTTTAGTACAAAATGGTAGTTAACAGTTTAATTGTCGTAAAATTGCCTACAAATTACTAATGACCTCTCTAATATAGTATCATATACTATATAAATACAATCATATTTTTGGGTTCCGAGGATCTTTATATATAAAAAACTATTAAATACTAATGGTTTTAATAATTACTGAGGTTGAACTTACATTTGGAAGTTTTGGAAAGAGTGACAGAAACCTCTACGTACTATCAGTGAACACGATTTACTTTTATGGAAAGTATTTAAATGGAGTTAAATTAAGTAGTTGTACATATTGTTGTTATTTTGTTATTATTTATATTATTATTATTATTATTATTATTACCACCACCTAAGAAAGGTTCGCGTGCAACATCCTATGAGAACAATAACGTATTTACTGGTAATTGTATTTCAAAGATAACTCTAGATTTAATCATTAAAGCGTCGCAGAGTTTCAAATTAAAGTATAACTTTTGCATTTTTGACAGATTAACGAAAATTGGAATTACCTTTTTATTAAGCCCACATCTCTCCATTTCACCAAGAAATTTAAAGAATCAGGAGCATATTTTAAAACTGTTATAGTCATCACCCAAAAGACTGGCACAAATTAGGAATTGAAATAATAATGGTGCAAATAATAGAGAACTAGTAGGGATAGAAATCCATACTATCTGGTAGGATTTGTAACGGTTATATAATATTACAACATTGAATCTTGAATTTTAATGCATGAAATATTTAAAAACATAATGTAGAAGAATATATTGCATGCATTGCAATATATTTCAAAGATGAAATATAAATCAACTTCTTTAATATTGTGGTTGAAATGGTCAAACTATTAACTCAAACAATTTTCAAAATTTCAGTTTTAATTGAAAATTGGACGTATGCCATATTACGTAGCAAACGTTTTTCTGAAGTATTAAAGAAAAATATTACAGTCGTTTATAGAAAAAATTTTGCACTTATATTTTTAAAATGTAATCTCCGTTGTCAGACAGAAAGAGTAAAAAACAACTGTGGAACCTCCAGTGACACATGACAATAAATCCACTTTTCTGTGATTTTCTGCAAATTAAGATTTTATCTGCAAAATCACAATTTAAACATGTAGACATATGTAACATTATTATAAAAGAAATTTACAAAATAAAGTGTTTAATGCATAGGAACATTGAATACGTTTTATTTGGGAATTAATATTGTATAAATAATTTCATCATTCAAATTTTCTCAAAAGCTTGAGCTATTCAAATATGGATAATACGAATTTTGATTTTCGAATCAGCAGCGCAAATATACTTACTAGTTATTACTATATACTTACTAGTTATTACTATATACTTACTAGTTATTACTATATACTTACTAGTTACCACTATATACTTCAGCTTCCAACACATCAAAGAATAAGATTCTTTCTCAACACTTGTGTCCAAAAATTCGTCTGTATCCGCAATCATGGCTTATGACAGTCGTTGTAATCACGGGAATCAACACTCTTGACTCGTTTTCTCACTTCTAAAAATTTCCATTCCAGGAAGAATCACGAAGAATTACGTGAGCCACTTATCAGAATATTCCCCGTGACCCATGGTCTAAACAGACGAAATCGACAGCTCTGCGAGCTCCTGGTAAGATCGAGACATCGTCCAGAAATGACCCGCAGGAAAAATATCGCTAAGGATCTCGTCGGTCTGCGGCACCTCCGGAAACAGTCCAGCAAAGCAGGAAATCACCGGTAATAGAGATCTCGAGGCGGTTGCCCCGCCCCTGCCCTCCGCCCTCTTCAGCGGGCGCGGCCGCCAATGCCCTTCGCCCTTCCACTCCGAAGGCACGCCGCTCCCCGCTTTCTTCGCCCTCCACCCCCCTCGGTGTGGCCCCGAGCGCAGCGCTCGCGGAGGAAGTGACGTCAATCAGCGTGCCGGATGCGCCGCCGCGGAGGCGTTTCCGCATCCGGCCCCTCCTCCCTCCTCCTCCCTCTCCCTCCCAACCTTTTCGAAGCCCTCCGTCTGCATCTCCCGGCTCCGTCCCGCTCCGCTCCTGCCTTCTCCCCATTGCCTCAACCTTTTTCTGGTCCGTTGCCTGTAATTCCATGTATTTATAGTGTCCTCCGAGACATCATCAGCTGTTACGGTGTCATGCAATCGGGAGCTGAAACGCCGTTACTGAAGGTGTCATCCAAGCTCCCGATTGGATGACACTGTAACAGCTGATTTACGTCAACAGACCGTATGTTTAAATCAAAGTATACACCCGTCTCTCTCGCCCCACTTTATCCAGCTCTTCTTCTTCTTCTTCAGTCTCGAATCGGCTAATAAGTTCGCACATTACCAAGAAGAAACACTATCGTTTGCATCATGGAAAGATACGACGTTAATTTCTATAATTACCCAATATGTATTACAATATATTGTTTTCTTTGGAACGAAATATGAGTTGCACATATCTGGCTACTCTTTTCGAACGTCATTCACCTTGAAACCTGGTGTTTTCTCCTCTTTGCTCCTTCTCAATCCGTCTGCTTTCTCGATCTCCTCTCCATCCTTACCTTCTTGTCCTCCACCTTTCAACTTATCTCTGCTCATTTCTGCTTTATTTCCCCGTCCTTTCCTCTTTCTATTCCTCCCCGTTTCATCTCCATCACGGTGTGACGTTTGCGCAGATCCGCAAATACCACTTCGACCTTCTAGGAAGGTTTTTCTTGATTTCGGCTAATGGAAACATAGCTCTAATACTGTTGGCGTAATTTTGTACGTTTCCGTTGTATTCGGTAATGAGCAGATCAGTACTAATGTGTTAGCTTTCAGACGCGAATCCGCACCCAAGGCCATAGATGACGTAGGATGAAACATTATCAATATCATGGATTTTCATACGTCAAGAATTGATATATCATTGAATACATCAAGAGTTTCCTTTATTACTCAGATAGTTATTACAATACAAACTTTGAATGGAGTGAATGGAGATTCAAACTTTGAATGGAGTGTCTGTTCGTAACGGTTAGTTATGTGGTATCAACTGAGTGAGAGTGTAGTATTTCATAATGTTTCCTTGAATGTTCTGCTGTAGAGATAATTCAATGGGATAGCGTTCCCTCACTAAGTTTAGCACCTGATGATGTAACAAAACGAGTTACGAAACGTTGTGCAATTGCTGAAATAAATAAATGATTGTCATAAAAAACTTGGGATATTTTTATTTGTAAACATATATTGACAATCAAGAAGAAATATCGAGTTATTACAATACATTGCTATGGTCGGAAATAAATAAGAGTTGCACATTAGCACCGCTTCGCATGTCTTAAGTACCTGTTGACATCGTGCTGCACTGCCTCTACTGGTCTGGGCTGAATTATGTTTCAACATCCTTTTTGCCGCGTGAACACACATTCCTTGTATATAATTAAATTCAGTTTCTGCAGCTTCTCTTCTGTTTATTCAGCTTCTAAATTTTGTACAGCTTCATAATCGACTTTGTTAACACATTCGATACATTTCACTGAGAAACATTTGGCAAACGTTTTTGTTAGTTATTGTACGGAAGTTCAGCAGCAACACCATGCAGTCTACTTTTCTATTCTCTGCCAGTTTTCAGTTTCGTGGATTGTTTTGAACTTTTTCTCTATTTACAGTGTATATTTTTGCTGTGGTCGGGTTTTGAACCTGGCGCTCTTGCAGCGATACTCGCGCGCCGACGAGCTCGCTGGTGCGGAGCGCAGCCAGTGAGAAGGGGAGCCTCGAGGCGAGGTTATCTTGGGCCCCATCTACCCTACTTAAGGGGTGCGAAGCGCAGCCAGTGAGAAGGGGAGCCTCGAGGCGAGGTTATCTTGGGCCCCATCTACCCTACTTAAGGGGTGCGGAGCGCAGCCAGTGAGAAGGGGAGCCTCGAGGCGAGGTTATCTTGGGCCCCACCTACCCTACTTAAGGGGTGCGGAGCGCAGCCAGTGAGAAGGGGAGCCTCGAGGCGACGTTATCTTGGGCCCCACCTACCCTACTTAAGGGGTGCGAAGCGCAGCCAGTGAGAAGGGGAGCCTCGAGGCGAGGTTATCTTGGGCCCCACCAACCCTACTTAAGGGGTGCGAAGCGCAGCCAGTGAGAAGGGGAGCCTCGAGGCGAGGTTATCTTGGGCCCCACCTACCCTACTTAAGGGGTGCGGAGCGCAGCCAGTGAGAAGGGGAGCCTCGAGGCGAGGTAATCTTGGGCCCCACCTACCCTACTTAAGGGGTGCGGAGCGCAGCCAGTGAGAAGGGGAGCCTCGAGGCGAGGTTATCTTGGGCCCCACCTACCCTACTTAAGGGGTGCGGAGCGCAGTCAGTGAGAAGGGGAGCCTCGAGGCGAGGTTATCTTGGGCCCCACCTACCCTACTTAAGGGGTGCGGGCGCCAGCTCGCGGGGGATAAGATACGTTGGCAGTCAGCACGTCCAGCAGCCAGCACGCGCTGCACAAGAGAGGAGTCGTGCGACCCAGAGGACGTCCGGGAGCCGGGCGAGAGGAGTTGGCGTTGGTGATCGCCCCAACCGGCTGCGCGTGGGCCGAGGTGACGAGACTCACCGCCACGCGTACCCCCGGCGCCGTACTGAGGCGGCGCTACGCCCTAGGCCGAGAGTGGCCGAGAGTGGCCGAGAGTGGCCGAGAGTGGCCGAGAGTGGCCGAGAGTGGCCGAGAGTGGCCGAGAGTGGCCAACAGTGGCCGACAGTGGCCGACAGTGGCCGACAGTGGCCGAGAGTGGCCGAGAGCGGCCGCGAGTGGCCGCGAGTGGCCGAGAGTGACCGACAGTGACCGACAGTGACCGAGTGTGACCGACAGTGACCGAGTGTGACCGAGTGTGACCGACAGTGGCCGACTGACCGACAGTGACCAACAGTGACCGACAGTGGCCGACAGTGGCCGACAGTGGGCGACAGTGGCCGACAGTGGGCGACAGTGGCCGACAGTGGCCGACAGTGGCCGACAGTGGCCGACAGTGGCCGACAGTGGCCGACAGTGGCCGACAGCGGTCGACAGGGGCAGAGAGCGGCAGAGAGCGGCCGAGGGGGGCTGAGGGGGGCCGAGGGGGGCCGAGAGCGGCCGGGATTGTTCAGTGCTCTACCCGAGCACTGGGAGAGAGAAAGGTATAGGCGACTCGCTGTTCGAAAATATTGCATCAAGGAAGTGTAATCTAAGAGAGAATAGAGCATTCTTAACGTTGATGAACTTTCATTTCGTGAATACAACAATTTTACACTCCGCGAAAATTCTCACTCTTCTGAACTCTTTCCAACGATAGATCTCTTGCGCTGTAAAGCACGTGACAAACTTTTGCAGCGTTTTCCTGGCAACGAAACAAAATCAAGAGTTTAGTCCTGACTGCTCCGGACGCGGTGATAGCTTCCGAGAGAATGGCACATTTCCAAGTATTCAACCGTGAATTTGAATATGTTGAATATATTATCGTTCTGTATTGTTCGTAATTTATTATCATTCCCCAATTAACTTTATTACTTTTGGAATTCAAATATTTTACTGTTTTGAAAGTGTAGGCTTCCGCGGCCGGAGTTGGTATCATCTTGACTGTCTGGGAGACGTCGCGTCCTAGGTGCACAAATGCTAACGTTGAGGCTGTCAAGCTGCGACCTCCCTCAGAACAAATATATTTCGGAGGGCGAAGCATGAGAGCCGAAATTGCATCTGGACCTAGGTCGTGGGGCTAGGTTGGCATTTGGGACTAGGTCGTGGGGTCTCCCAGACAGTTAAGTAGATACTATTTTACTTCTTGCATTCCGAATTTTGGAATATTTAAAACTAAACGGTTGTCCCTATTTTTGTCCATTTGAACTCCACAAAAATTCCGTTCGCTGCTTCCAGTCCCTTTTTAACGAAAACTCTCTTGCGTTGTGAAACACGCGCCACCTCCCGCAACGTATCCCTGACAACTACACAAACCTCTCTTCCAGCCGCGGCGCCGCCTGGCGTGTGTGCAGCAGCTTGTTTGCCTCCACTTGCCGGATTCCACTTGTTGGAATGTGACGCTTGTTTAATTAATGCGCAGCGTCACGTCTCGCGCTAATGCGGTTTCAAGCGGTGCGGCAAATCACGTCTCGCGTCGCCTCGCGCCCCAAACTGGCACTTTCGCAGCGGAGCAGCCAGAAAATAAATGGTATTTTTAAACCTTAGATCATAATGTTGGTTGGTTGGTTGTTGATGACTCCGGGCGCCTTAATTGCTAAGGTCATTAGTCTCGTAAGTGTAGTGTGTTTTCCCCTCGGGAGGTGGCGGTGATCTTCCCTCGCTGGATGGTGAGATTCGGCGCCGACCTACCGTCGGCCAGCGGAGTCCTCCCCAACCAGATATCTCCCACTATCAAGGCACAGCCCCAGCCGGGACAAGTCCTAAGTTCCCGACCAGTCTCCCGGCATGTGTGGTAGTGTAGTGCATGTCAGTGTAAGTGTGTGTAAGGGAAGAGGATAGGGCAAGGAAGAGGAAGGAAACATCGCGCGCGGTCCATGTCCCGTTTGCGAATGTTTCGTGATGAAATTTGTGTTCGAACTGGCAACACTGAATTCATAGGGAGTAGAGTAGTATGTCCAGTAAGATATCCCAGAGATGGGGTGAATCGTTAAAAACAGAAAACAGATTTAAGATAAAGAGTGCTTTTTGTCTTGCAATCATAAACATTTTGTCCTTAAAAATCATTTTGATTCCGTAAGTAGTTTAAAAGAAACCGCTGTTAACGTGATCGGCGTTTCTAATCCGGCAGGTCACGTTGCCGCCTAATAGACATTCAATATTTATCTTTCATCAATAGCATACTGTTTTAGGAGAGCATTCTTTAGTAGTTCAAAGCCAATAGCCATTCAAAGGATGGAATTGCAAATTCTATAACTATTCATACGTGAACAATCAACTACGAAACGTAATTACGTAAAAAATAATTGATGGGTTGAAATGAAACATTTTTAAACACATTTTTTTAAATTGAAAACTCCATATTTTCAATTTTTGAATTATTTTACGGAGTTTTAGTCTTTGTGATTTGCCGTAAGATATTTGTTTCATATTTTGGTTCACCCTGTACAGTTTTGTCCATTTGTGGTATACTGCTGCTGACGCGATACAATTGGTGGAGCAATCTCTATTCATGCGCTGGAGTAACCAATGTCTCAACGCACATGTTGCCTAATTGGCAGTCGATATTTTACTTCGAGCTGCCATTTATCCGAACATTACCAGTCTGCCAAATAAATTTTGGTCGTAATTGGCAAAATAAAACCCTCAATTATAACGACGAACGACATAATAGTGAATCTGTGATCTCGTGAAAACCCGAACAGGATTTTTGCATAATGTATCTGTTGTGTGCAAAATTAGAGCTTTGTTTCAAATGAAAATGAATAAAAATAAACGATGCCTGCCTCATTTAATTATCGCAAACGTTTCATTCTCAGTTAAACTAGAACTGAGTTAATGAATGCAATTGTGCGGTGTAGGATTAGATTATGCAGTTACCAACTTTGACATGGAACACGGCTTTTCACAGCAGCCTCCGATATTCCAACCACGATCTAGTAACATTTTTCTTTTGTATACACAATCCCTGTTTACAATTCTTATTGTGGGGCAATTAACTAAAAAATATGTATAAATTATAAAAATAACTAATAGTAATTAATGTATCAAAGTAAATCAGTGACCGAGCAATATATTGAAAATAAAAGGACTCGTTTTGTATATATTTTGAAAATGTTTGAGTAATATTCCGTCCGTAGTTTCGCTACAAGTTTGTGGGAACTGCTCTGTGTCCTTGCTCTGCCTTGCACAGATGTGCAAAATATCTTATTTATTTATTTATTTATTTATTTATTTATTTATTTATTTATTTATTTATTTATTTATTTATTTATTTATTTATTTATTTATTTATTTATTTATTTATTTATTTATTTATTTATTTATTTATTTATTTATTTATTTATTTATTTATTTATTTATTTATTTATTTATTTATTTATTTATTTATTTATTTATTTATTTATTATCAAAAACAGTTAAAACTGTGTGTGATATGCTATGGGGAGAAATGAATTCTGTGCACGTTTTCAAAATTCTGTGGTCCCTACCCTAAGCCATTTACTACTTGAATTTTGAATACAGAAAGAAATGAGCGTTTTTGCAAGGATTGTTAACAAAATATTCGCTCCAATGTAATAAAATCTACTTTTAAGGGTAAATCAGCAATAAATTTGGGCTCTTATCCCTCGTCGTGTCCTTCGTCAAGGAATAATACTTCCTGCAACGATATCATGGAGAACGATAATTTGAATAATTATATTTGTCATTGAATTCTAGAAGATGTGCACAGATAATGAAGTTACATTTATGTCCAGAAGCAAAACTAGAGGTCATATCAGCATTTGCTCAAAGGATCAAGAAAACTGGACGAAAAACCTGATCGAGATGGGTGTCATATACAATACTTTCTTTGAAAATGCCATCGGATATGATTGTTGAAATTATAACCATTTACTTTCAGTTCAAAGTTATGTGGCAAGAGTAATTCAAATATTCCTTTCTGCACTAAGTACAAAGTAGACAGTACATAGATTAGCAGAATAAAATCCATGGCCTCCATCTGTGTATCCATCGCATCTTAGTCTAACTGTATCTTCTGCGCCGTGAAGGCCATCTGCAAAGGTGGAGGTTTATGTGGGGGATTTTTCCTAAAAGGAAATATTGTCCGATTAATGCACATAGTTTTAAAAAACGTGACAGATATATACTTTTAATTTTAACTCATTAATATTTTTAAATAATTAGCATTCTTCTTCTTCTTCTTTTCTTTTAAAGTACACGCGTAAAAATATAATTCAGAGAAATTTCATTAAGTATACCCGTCTCGTAATTGATAAGTATTAGAGCCATTATCATATTCAAAATGAGCTCTTTTATCATTTCAGAAAAGTAATTTCTACATTCCGTATTCCATTAATGAAAATTGTTTGCATCAATTTTTGACATATTCGTACGTAATGGAACGTCTGCGTGTCAGTCATATCAAAAATCAATTTATAACAATTTTTCGATATAATGTGCTGGATGATTGCAATATTAAGCCTAAGAGGACTATGATATCGACCTCTGATTGACAAGGAAACATCAATTTGTTAGTTTCCGACGGTGTGAAAATGTTGATAGAATGTTTGGAAGATATTCTTTAGCGAAACTGCAATGCATTTGTTAAGCCTGCACTTCAAATGCGAGCACTTCAAAACGTCAAAACGACGACGGGTGCTCGCACACATGCTATGCATTTCGCACAGAGACCAACGACTCAGTCGCTCTCCGTCTCTGGGGATTAGCTAATGCTCCTCGCGTGCAAACGACCTCTTCTATACCCCCGCAACAGATAGCGGCGCCCAATAGGACTAAACCACGTGAGGTACGATTAATGCTAATTTTCCTCTGGCTTTTAAAGCATAAATGCGCTAAAGTAGTCGGGAAAAACATTTTAATCCCAACAATACTGTGATGCTTTTGTTTTTACTCATTTTTGCTAATTTTATTTCAATTTCCTAACATAACTGAGTAATAATGAAGAGACATTCGGACAGATAGAGTGAACTTTTAGGATTGCTGGTGTGTCAAATACGAGTCCTAAGGTAATTAGTCCCCTGAGAGTAGCGCATGTTGAAAGAATAGTGTGCATGAGTATTGTGTGCCGGGTGGTGACCGTGTTACTTCCCCTCTAGAAGGTTGTAAAAGGGAAGTTTCGATTTCAGCGGCTCCGAGGCAGGAATGGAAGTGCGAACCAGTGCGGAACGGTTTGCGACAAAAAAGGAGTGGAGAAGGTGCAAGGAAAGGAGCAGGAGTGTGGCGTGTCGGGAGTGAAGCGTGTCGGGAGTGAAGCGTGTCGGGAGTGAAGCGTGTCGGGAGTGAAGCGTGTCGAGAGTGAAGCGTGTCGAGAGTGAAGCGTGTCGGGAGTGAAGCGTGTCGGGAGTGAAGCGTGTCGGGAGTGAAGCTTTCCCGGATGGAAGCTGTCGAGAATGAAGCGACACAGGGGAGAAGCGGTACTGAAGTGAAGCGGTACTACAGTGAAGCGGGATGGCGTGAAGGGAGGTAGTGAAGCGGAGTATGAGTGAAGCGGGGCGAGGTAGGAGCGTGGCGGATACGAAGAGAAATGGCCGGAAGCGGAGCGAGGATTTAAATAAAATTTCTTGTATTACTACACAATTCATTTTTTTCTAGCTAATGATTGTGGTAAATACCCAGACAACGCCAGAATACTTCAGATCTTTTGATAGTAAGCCACAAAAGTTCCACAATATTAAAATTATCTAGTGTTATCAAAAAATGCATTTGAAATTGAAAGTCACCTACCAAGTTATTTTATTATTTTTTAATAATTATACTTTTATTTTATTTAAAATACTGAATTCAAATAACAGCTTATCTTTAAGCGAGAGTGAGTTTTGCCCCATAGTGAACCCGTGAGCTCCACTGCGCAGCTCAGCGTGTCGCTTTTTAATGGCGTCCTCATTCAAACGCCGAGGGAACATTTATACGCAATTAGCAACATGTTAGCGCTCCTCGCGGCGCTGGGATTCGGCACAGCAAACTGCTCTAACGAGAGATGCGATTAAAATCTCTTCACAGGTTCAAGCAGTACACTCTCCTCCCAAAGAATATCTCCACTCTTCTATTTACGGGGAAACCATTCTCTACACTAACCAGGCATTAACTAAATGTAAATATTATTTAGTGTGTTACGAGTGATAAAAGCGGCTTATATTTTGCGAGTAGGAAAGATTGTGATGCAAGACCTTTAGGTTGGGTAATGCTATCAAACGAGTAAAACTTTTACCATACACTACTTTTAGACAGCCTTACTGTCTTTCATTTAATTTGAATTCAAGAAAACAAGTCACTTAATGATACATTAACATCGGTAGTAGCTGATGCAGTCTGACGAAAGTTTTTTTGTTGTTTTTTTTTCATTCACGATTTATCAGAACACTTTAGCATTGTTCCACTTTTAGCACTAGTGCTAAAAATTGAACTTATGGCTCGATGCGCAATCTCGGGAAAGCCGCTTTTGGTAGTGGCTGCTTAAAAAACTGATTTTGTATTCTTATAACAATGCAATAATGACAAATAAAACAAACGTTGTTCATGATTTTCTTAAACCACCACTTTCCTGACAGTTAAATAGTAATGTTATGAATCTATCACAGTTATTACGAAACAATATTATAACTTCCTAAAAATAATTATTTGGACGTAAAATGTCATACAATAGTGAAGCACTGCTCTGTATGAGCCTCAGTTTGATTTAAACTCCTTAGAAAAACCATAAACGATGCAATTGATATGTATTATAAAGAGTTAATATTTTTTCAATTATATTTTTAAATGAATATTTCAGCTTTGAGCAGCACCAATAAACACTAATTCTCTCATAAAAATGGTGTTTACGACGTTTATAGTACGAGCGAGTGGAAATGTCGTTCCTAGGTTATTCCGCTGTTATTTTAATTATCAATCTTATGATTCACTACACATCACAGTTAAATGCTAATGAAAGTAAAAAAACACATATTTGCAGGCAAACAAAAGTTTTTAATAACGTGAGAGCAAATATCCTCCATCTAAAGTTTTTATGTAGGTTCTTGATTCAGTAATGAGATTTTATTTAATTGCCACGTATTAAATTATTCTAAAAATTATAACAGATTATTCTGGGATATTTCAAATAAAGAAGAAATCAACCTCGTTGCGATAATTTTCATTGCCTCTATTACCTGCGCATTGTTCTCACCGCCTAATGCAATTTCGGTGCAAAGTGGTGGTGATGGCGGCGGCGGGAGAGAGAATGAGTCGGGAGTATATTCACGTATGGATACAATTGTACCCCAATTTACAAAAAAAATATCAGTCAATTTTCGTTTTCCATTTTCAATGTCAAGTCCACTCCATGCATCTTCTGCTGTCGGAGGCAATCCGCGTTGGGATAAGCTATCTATAGGAGGCGCAAATTGATTCAAAACATCAGCTTGAGGAAATGCAATGTTTCCACGTTCAACTCAATGTACACCTGTGTTCCCGTCCCAAGATCCGTGGGTCCCAGTGCATCAACTGATGTCACTGCAGCGCCTCTCACCGGGAGGTCCTAGGTTCGAGTCCTGACAGCGGCAGGGTTTTCGACACTAGCTTTTCAGCTACGTCGAATTCAGTCGCTGTCTGGAGGAGAATTCTAGCGGCCGGCTGCTCTGATCGGTAGTTTTCCGTGGTTTCTCCGATCAACACCAGGCGAATGCCGGGACAGTACCCTACCAAACGGGCCACGGACCGCGCACGATCTGTCCTTCCTCTTCCTTGTCCTATCCTCTCCCCTTACACACACACACTAACATGCACCACACTACCACATATTCCGGGAGACCGGTCGGGAGCTTAGAGCTTCTACCGGCTGGGGAGGTGCCCCGCTGGTGGGAGAGTCCTGGTTAGGGAGAAACCCCACTAGCCGACGGTAGGTCAGCGCCGGATCTCGCCATCCAGCGGGGGAAGATCACTGCCATCTCCCGAGAAAAAACATGCACTACCCTAACGGGACTAATGACCGAAGCAGTTGATGCACCCGGAAACACGAAAAAAACAATCAATCAATCCGTGGGTCCATTACTGGTCATCATCCTGCTACCGTGGCTCCTTAATGCTATCACGTATACGAAAGTTGCACCACACCCGACAGGAAAACTGCTATGTGGTAGATCCATGATCCCGACTATCGAAATACTCCTGTCGTCTCTTATGTCTTAGAAAAATCGCTCCAACCTCGACGGCAGTGTATTGTAAAACAGAATGCTTCCAATCATGATCCCCGCTGATGCCTTCTGTTTGTGTAGTTATATACCTCGCCATGACGTGGTCCTTGCTATCTTAAATAGAAATTTTCATTGAAACATTTAGAGCCAGTTTTATGAAAATGGTGTTTAAGCGATACTGTAAATGCGAAATTTGAAACTATTTTTCACAGAATATTTTTGAACTTTCGAAAAATTTCATTTAAATCCATTTGAAGCACCTTACCTCGCAAATGCAATATTGTTTGCAAACTGCTGAAAATATGCATATTAATGGCATGGAAGATATTAAAAAATAAAAATAATTAAATTTTTATTATTTTTCAAAAAAACAACAACAAAAGATTGCATCAAAATGAATATTACAACCTTATTAAACAGTGCAATTATCACTATTCCTTGGATTATTTGAAGAAAGAAATTGAAGCCATTTCTGGAAAATAGAATTTGAGCTTTTCCGAAAATGCCAAAATTTGGACATATTTTTACAGAAAATTGTTGAGTTTTTAAGAAACTTCATATGATATTTAAATCACATGTACTCATAAATCTAATGAGGAAAAATCGCCGCTAATAAATATAAACAACGTAAGAAACTTGTCAAAAAATTACACTTTTGTAATTTTTGAAAAAATAAAGACTAGAGTAATATGACGTTTATGTCATCTTTTAGGGTATATTTGGCACTATTCCTAATAAAAGTTTAAAGAAAAAATATGTAGCCGTTTTTCAGTAAATCTTGTTTTTGTTATTTTACACGCAATATTGCGCAAAAGGCTTAAAATGTTAAACAATGTAACTGATTTTATTGAAAAAACTAATTTTTGACAACAAATTTCTTTTGAAGGAAAAATCTCCATCTACAATTTTGTAGTTGTAGGAAAACGCCGAAAAAATTCAACTTTTACAATTTTCGAAAATTCAGAGTGTACCCTGAAAATCTGACCCATGACTCTTTATAAGTATATTTTGCTCTATTCTTACAATAAACTTAATGAAAAATTTGAAGCTGTTTTTGAGATAATTTTGAAAAAGTCCTAGGGGCTTCATGAAAAGTATACCCAAATTTAGAGTTAAATGAACAAGGATTTCTTCAATTTTGAAAAAAATCCTATGCATGGTTAGTAGTGTTCACAGACGGACGAACGTCGTAAAAAACACTTTTTTGGTATCTGGGACCCCAAAATGTGTATTTCCGATGAAATCTGGAAATCGATTTTCCACAACATCACATAACTTTCTACATACTACTCATATTACTCGTTATGCGTACATATATGAGAAAGTAAAAATTTTTTACCTAAAGTCAAATCTTTCGTCTGTGGTTAGAGTTTCTGTCACGCATATTGTTTTGTCGAGTCCATTTGTGGACCCTTTGCATAAAATCTAATGCCATTTAAAGACATAATTCGCCGACGTAGATGGCACGCGAATTAATTTGAATATTTTCTTCTTTCAAAGACACCGGTCACCACAACCAGAAATCAAAACACATATTCACTCAACCCGTCCGTCTCTCATTTCCCATTCCGGGTCACCCTATGCAAGAGCTGCTGCTGTCGATAGAGAATAAAGCGCGTCGGGGCGAGGCAAACGATGAGAGGCGCCATAAATTCCTCGTGACACGTCGAAACGCCAGCCTCCCCGAGCCAGAAAAAAGCGCGAGCTTCCAGCGCCACCGATCGGAAGGGCCCCTGGTCCGCTGGGCCGTGGGCCGATGGGCCGAGCGGCCAGCGGATCGAAAGGCGTGGTGCCATCCATCAACGCCCCTTTTCCCCGCCAGAGCGCGTCCGCCGCAGCGCGCCGCCTCGCGGGAGATGGCGGCAGATGAATAGAGGGCCCGCGACGCCACTCTCCGACCGATATTTATTGGTCGCATATTATTTGCTGTCCGCCTGCATCGCTTTCTGTGTACTCTCGAACCACAGGAGCGATTGGGCTGTCGGCTGAGGTTCATTTCCATTTACTTATGTAGTATTTATTCATTATTTATTTTTGAAATAATTAATAATGTAATAAAACTCTAATTGTTTTATAGCATTGATAAAACACTGTCGGCACAAATCCCGTGTTTTCTCCTGTGAAGAAGAATTTGTGTCCTGTATCTGCATCTCCAGAAAAGTATTACCGCCTTAGATGGATCAGATCATCAATTCATGTCACTACAATATCTCTGACCTGGAGGTCCTAAGATTCGAATCGTGAAGGCGGTAGGATTTTCGACACTAGCTACATAGCTAGGTAGAATTCAGTAGCTGTCTGAAGGAGAAGTTAAGCGGTCGGATTCTCTGATTGGTAGTTTTCCGTGGTTTGTGCGATCAACACAAGACGAATGTCGGAGCAGTACCCTAACATCCGGGTCGTGGGTCATGGACTACGTTCTATCTTTCATTCTTCGTCCTTTTTCTATCCTCACCCTTTACTTACACACACTTAATGCATTACACTACCGCAAATGTCGGGAGAACAGTCGAGAGCTTAGAGCTTGTCCCGGCTTTGTCGTTGCCTCGCTGGTGGGAGATACCTGGTTTGGGAAATCCCCGCAAGCCAAACGTGCAGCTCTGTGCTGGACCACACCATCCAGCACTACACTTACGTAACTAATGCCCTCAGCAGCTTACGCGCAAGGTTGTAATCTTCCAAATGAAACCTTTTTCCCCCGACCCTGATACTCCCTACTCTAGACGACTAATCCTAAGAAACTTTCGTAGTTGGATTCCTAAATAAACTTATTTTCACTTTCAATAATTTTTAAAAATTGCGATATGTTTGCAGGAATTCAATTAGTTTATGTTAATAACTTTATTACCATGTATTCTGAGTACTTATTTAATTCCTGAACTTACCGATCCAATGTCACTATACATATCTCAACATGACTCTGTGGCATGGCATCATCGTATTCTGTATATTGCAGGCATCTTTGTGGGGCAGATGGGGATAAGCCTAGCACGCTGATCTAGCGATGGGGGTGGTGATGTGATTGGTGACATGTATCAGGAACGTAAAGTGTATTCGTACTCTTGGAGTTTACACAAATATTTGTTATTCTCACTATACTTACACAATACACTGGGGTACTAGGTAGTTTAAACGACTGACGAGATGGAGAAGGATTAACCGCGCCGATCCTAGTATTTAAAGTATTGCTTCAGCGTTTTCTTGAAATTGATGAAAGGCACCAAGCAGAACTATCTACCTACGTGAATTTAGAAGTTCACGTTGCGATATTGTTAACTGTAGATACTACTCATGTAACCTTCAGAGAACGTTGCTTTTGCCAAAGATGATAATTCTACAGAACGGTTGCTTTGGTGGCTCGTTTCAGGAGTTTCTTTCGATAATTACAGAGATGTGCCGGAGCAATCGTTTGCACAGCGGGTCACAGCGCATGCGCTTCTTCTTTCCCCATTCGCTTTCCACACGCTAATCTTAAGAGCATCTGCCCCTTGCTTTCAAGACTCAGTTATCGTCCTTTTAAAAATCTTCGGAAGATTCGTAAGCAAGTATGTGATAGACGGATGGTCCCAGCTGTACTGTTAACCCTTCAGTGGTTGCGCTCAGAATTGGAACGCCAGTGGTCGCGTGGACTACAATTGTAATCCATTTAAAAAAAAATATCGTCTTAATAATATTTTACAAACAAATCGTCTTTTGGTTCAAATATGGACGAGCAATGGTATCTAAAACACTTAGCATTACAAAATACAAAAAAAAATATTAGAACATAGACATATTACCAATTCTATGAAATTCTACAAAAAAAGGCATGTATTATGCCGTTAAACAAGCATAGTCCAATTAATGCGCGTAAATCTTTGTGAAAATTATTGTGTTCTATAGGTGTTGTGCACTTTTTATAGTTTGCATCACGATGATTAAGTAAAGCAGTTTGACAAAATTGGTTAAACATCTAGAGCCTCTAGTCACAATGCGTTTCAATGTCAAAATCACTAAATGTTTCATAGAATTTCTGAACGTGGCGCACACACACTGGTCACAATTTTCGCAGTACTGACGAGTGAACTTGTTTCTTAGACGTCCACAGATATAACAACATCTCACGTTGCCCTTTGATGACTCCGCTAAATCCTCGGTCCCTTTCGGATTCCCAGCAGAAGTCTTCCGCGTGTTCTCATCGCTGTCGTCACAGATGTTCTCTCGATTCTCTTTTTAATTTCTGATTTCATTATGGTCAAAGCAACATCCTTTAGAAATACCCTTCTGGTCAACTTTTCTCTACTGTAGTACTTTGGATACACTTTCGATTGCAGCGATATTCATGTTGTCAGCTTAGGTCAGAAACTGAAACGCGAGTAGTTGCGTGGATTACTATTGTAATCCAATCTGATCCGGCGCTTATAACTAGTGCAGCAGTGATCACTAGAGTCATATTTTGCTATAATTCGATAGCTAAGGCCTTTTTACGAAAGGTACTGAGAAGTCTGTACCAAAAGTTTGTTAACTCTTGCTGTAAACAGCGAATGAATACGACTGGATACGAAACTACGTCTAGCTACGAAACAGTGACAAGCTGTAAGTTTCAAACTGATCTCCCGCCATGTGTGGTGGTGTAGCGCCCGTACGAGTAAGAGTAAGTATGTGTGTATGTGTAAGGGGATGATGACTACAAGAACAGAAAAAGCAAGATCGCTCGAGGTCTTCAACTAGTTTCTTTTCCGACATTCACGTGGTATTGTCCAGAGACACTACGGAAACTAAACACAGTAGTTGAATTCGACACTAGTGTCGGAAGTTCGCCATCGTCGACATTCAAACTCCAGGGCCTCTAGTGTCAGAGACATTGCAATGTCAACAGTTGTTGCCCCGAGCAATCTCAATTGATACGTCTTGACGACTGACGGTCACTTAACTGATTTAATTATCTGTTAAACATCCCGACGTATCCTTTGCGGACCCTTACTGTGTTCGGTAGAGCTGGTTTTTGATAACGGGTGATTTGTGAACATCTTGAGGATGAATACGTTCCTTGCGAAATATTTTGAACGACATAGCACTGCGACAGATCGTGTCGGTTTGTAATGGGTTACCTGTTTTGCATTTTATTTCTCTCGTGAGCTACACACCTGCTCGGCGAGCGAGATACTTAGGCAGGTTTGGGAAATTCTTCAGACAGCCTGGTCTGAATGGGTTGGATCTGAATGGAGCGGAGTGGATCCAAACCCATGCTACCCAAAGCATTACAGGAGTGTCGCAGGGGTAGTTTCCTGGTCGCGAGTTCTCCAGGGTGCCTTATCTCTCACGTGATGCCTGCGCTGCTCCCGGCTGCGGGAAGGGGTGGGAGGGGTGAAGGGGAAGCCGTTATCGCCGAGCTGAGTGCTTCGGCAGGGCTATCGCTCCGCTGCTCTTACCCTCGACAGCTGCACTTGTTGTCTCAGTGCTCGGCAGCCTCACGCGTTGCCCGCCCTCACGCCCACGCCTCCCGCGCTGCCCCCACGCCGCCAGCGCCTCACTGGTCGGTCCGTCAGCTGCATTTCTTGTCCAAGACCGACCGAGACGACATCAGTTGCTTTTGCAACGTCGCTTAACGGGGGGTTTATACTTGGGTTTTTCTATCGAGGCTGCTGAGGGTAGTATCCCCAAGATGGAATTCGGCACGTTTTGCGTCTTTCTTGGTCCTGCCGAGATGTCGCATGATTGCCATCGCTTTAAGCGGTACTGCAGATCAAGCGACTTTAGCGGCAGGACTGAGAATGACTCAAAAAGCCTTGCCGAATTCCATCTTGGAGATACTACCCTCAGCAGTCACGTTAGAAAACCCGAAGTATAGTCCCGACTGACAAATTTCCGACTATCTATACCTGTTGTCCCAGACCAGATGGAAAAATCTCAGAAACATGTTGAGAATTGCATACCAACACGTTGATTTTGTCGACAGTCGATTACTTTATGTTATACAGGCATTTTTATAACAGACGATCAGAAATATTTACGTTTCAGCCATATCCCAAAAAATCTCTCTTCGAATATTTACTTCAAACTGTCAATTTAAGTTGTAGAAATTATTTTTAAATTCTGATTTTGGGACACTGAAAACAATTCGGATGCTACAGGTATTGTACAAGTAGAAACTTTTATAACTAACCAACTATACAGGAAAAGCGCTAGTGATGAATAAAAATGTACTCAAGGTCCCAAATGAGAAAGGAAAGTATAATTAAACGATGTTCAATAAGTTAAAATAAGCATAATTAATGAGTTTCAATTAGGAACTAGTTGTTTTTCTGTTACTGAGTCAAATAAATCTTTTATTTCTATCTTGTTACTTCATGTGACACATTAACAGTCAAAAATCCATTGTGTATTCTAGCTGAGACTGGGTTATGTGTTATGCATTTGTCTGTTACCGCACTGAAGTAATTCTGGGTAGTGAACTTTACGCTTAGTTACTCGCACTGGCGTCCTTTGTACGCCACTGGTACTGCTATTCCCGTAGGTGTCAGATAACATCAGCGCGTGTTCTAACATTTTATCTAACTTCGCAGAAAGCATTCAGCTACATCCTCTTTTATACTCAATTGCGCAAGATTTACTGCAGTGGCGAGATGATTGTATTTCCGTCGGAAAGGGTTCGTTGGCGTACTTTCTACGTTTTGTGAGTTTTTATTTTCTTGAAATTATCACAATATTTTTTGTTATTAATGTAATTAAAGTAATTTATTTTGTTTTACATTAGGAACAATATAGAGATGAATAATTTGTCGGAAAGGCAGATATGTGTATTATTACGTGAGGAGTCGGCAGAAGACGAAAGGGTATAGCCAAACAAGGCGGTGAAAAGTAATCGATAATTGCGATGCTCATATGAAAGAGAATAAAAATGACGTAGATTCACAAAACAAAATCAGCCTCCTAGGGTAAACTGTTGCAGAGATACAACGAGAAACGTGTTTTACATGGTTTATTTTTTTCTCAGCATCTATTGTATCAGGCTAAAACATTGCAGAGACGGGGAAAATAGTTCAAGTTGAAGCTATTTTTGTCAAATAATTTTGACATCAAATTCATATAGAAAAAAATGAAGTTTTGAAATTAATTTTCGACGTGATAACGTTGGAGTGCTGTATCAATATTTTCCTTAAAATGGGTCTTACAACATTCTATAACAAATATTTTTCAGATTTTTAAAACGATGTAGACGGTAGTGAAAAAAATTTAAACAATTTTTTTCAGTTTAAAAATTTGAAATTCACATTGGAAAGTCGAATTATGGATACCTTGATAAAATGTTTGTTCCGTTTGAAATTCATGTTTATAACAAGGTAACAGCACCATATTCATTCAAAAGGGAAGGTTCAGAAAACATTTCTAATCATTGCAATAGAGCCATTGGTGTCACAAGTGTTTGTCTGTGGTAGTAAAATTCTTTAATTCACATTCGTACAGATATTATTAAAAGATATTTGTATTACATGGATGCCTTTTTTCACATCTAGCACTGACGGTTTGAGATAAACATTCATCATTTGTTCGGTAAATGAACAAAGAGATGCCAAGTCAACGGTTATTTAATGTATGTAATTAATGTAATTAAACGTATCCACAAAATACGAGATGGGGCGGCTCATAGCGCAGAAATAATCACGTAATTGTAAAGGTGAAGGCATTGCCAAAAAAATGGACTAATATCTGACCTTAAATGCGTCAAAATGACAGTTTTTAAAATTCAATCAATTTTTTTTATAAATCTGAATATTAAATAGGAAAGTTGTAATTTTGTATTAAACTAGTATCATTTGTTGAAGTTACTGTTTTAGTAGCCAGTTCTGTGGTGATCAATTTGTAAATTTACTATTAGTTGAGTTCTTGAAAGGAATCAGTTTTTTGTCACAAACAAAATGTACCTATTCTCTTTGCAAGCAATTTTGTAGATTTGGGGTTTTAATAACATTTAATGTAACTAAATCATACATTACTTTTTAAAGTGGTTTCTAAAACTTTCGAAAATCTTCAAACACGGATTATGTAGGAATAAGCTATGATAGTTTTTATTTAACAGTCACGCAATAGGTGCGCGACATGAAATTTTGCATCATGTAAAAACAATCATAATCTGCCTTCCATTTTAACTCATAGCACAAAGTAAATGTGAACGCAGTATTCCACAATATGACGTAATACTAGCACTCAGGGCGCCATCTGCCTCTGCCTGTGCTTCTGCTTCTTCCACACACATTACACATTCATGCGCGGGCTTCATTACTGGCTAAAAGCCTCTCCAGGAAACATTACGCTCAGTATAGAGTGCGCAGCAAAAAGATCCAGTTAGTTTCTTTAGGGCAGAGTTACGGTTCTAATTTCAGGCTCCTCGAGGCTAGAAGAGCTACTTTCAAATGTTATTTGCAAGGTTTTTGTCTTTAAGAGTTTCGGAAAGTTTCAACCAGAAGTTAAATTAAAACTGTTTTTATTGGGCTATACGATAGGTAATTATGTGAGGCCTATGAGTAGTGAGGGAATAATATCCGCTGTTTGATTTTTTAATTTAGAGCTAATCATGTTTCTCATTAAATTGAACTCAACCATTTTAATGCGTAAGATAATGCATTTATTCCTATTTCTGAAGCAACTATGTTTTCTCCGAAATAATGAAGAAGACCGCCGACAACAATATTTAAATTTTGAGGTCTCCTGACAATAAAAAGCTATTAGGTGAAACTGTCTTTCTTGTCCTAAACACTTAAAAATAAAGTAGTTTCGTTATGTGACTTCTTTCACGCCTCGACTTCAAAACGGAAAGTTTTTGTGTGAAGCAGGAAGCCTTTATTACCGTACATTCGCATTTGAGGTAACACTCTTTCCCAGCGAGACATTGCCGGGGATCCGATCGCGTCTCGCACTTTTTGTACGCGCGTGACTCAGTTGTAGATGTCATGTCCGAAAAAAAACAAAATAATTTTACACAATTATGTAGATTTCTCAAAATTATCTAGATAAAAATATTAGAATATTCTGGATTAGAATAACGTAAAATCTCAGACAAGTCAAGCCAAAGTCATCAGTGAGTCTCGGGGGCAGAGTGGAGTAATGACATCTCTTCGCGCAGTTTATTACCTGGCCACAAGAGAGCAGTAGTGAGAGCGCCGTGGATGTGATCTGCGACACACTTTGGTGATAATTAGAAGGTTTTTATTTAAGGTCGCTTCAACGTCTAGGTCATTAGCGACCAAGACATATAGTTTCTAGTTGTGGTTATTAATACTATTACTTTCGGGTTTTGGCACAAAACCTCTTCTTTCTTGTAGAAAAGATATAATTTATGAATAATGTGTGTGTTTCGTATACATAAAACTACTCATATACTGTGTATTCTATATAAAGTTGTTTACAGGGATGATTTGAATAAAGCACTGCATTTTTATGAGCATGAAACTGAATATTTAATTCTGGTTTTAGGACATGTCAATGCTTTTATGTCTTTAAGGCAAAGGCGGAGAGGAGAGAAGGCCGACGGGAAGGACAATGAAAATAAAAAGGGTGAAGAAACTGTGTTGAAACGAGGATGTCAAAAATGCCCAGAGTAAAATGAGGGCGAAGATGGCCATTTGAAAGGCTACAACAGACACGTCAAACCGCGCCCGCTCGAGCTACTTGCTCGCCTGGGGAGTCCAGCGCGGACACTTCCCCGTCCCCTTTCCCCACTTCCCCGTACAGGCACGGGCAACATCCCCGTGCCCGCATTCATTTTCCCTTAACATCCAGAAAGGAGTATACATGCGCAAGCTGAAGCGACGCGAGACGGCGAATAGTGGCTTCATATGAAAATATGTTTACCAGATTTTTTCTATCAAATAACCGAGAATTGTATTATGTTTATATAATTCACTATTTATTACTTTTTGATGTTTATTTTCTTAATAATTTATTATCCCTTATGTAAACATTTTTGCTATGTTTGAATGGCGAATTCTTTTCTTGTTTTTTGATGTTGTATTATTAAATCATTCAGTTATTTATTGTGTTTATAGAATAATATGAAATAAATTAACACGTCTCTGTAAGTTAACAATTCTCGCTTACGCACGGATAGGGCTTTCAAAATACTAGAATATTTGTTTTTATACCAGCCCTCTAGCTGGTATAAATAAATAAAAGCATCAACGTACAAAGTTGATGCTTTTATGTCATTAAATATACAGGATCAAGGTACTTTTGATTCAATTTTTTTTTAATGTTACTCTCAATTGAGAATTAAAATTCGGACTGATATATTATTTCATTTCAATCGATCATTTATTTGCTTTGAAGATAAAATGGAAATTATTTTTACTGAATTTTTGACATTAACTGAAGTAACTTTTTAGCAATTTGTACAAACCTTACTTCTAAATCTCGCGCCTGTTTCTCTTGGTCGCAGTGCCCGCGAGCTCTAGTAAGCTTGTTACCTTACCCTCGACCTTGCCATGGCTGGGCTACAAAATGAATACCGGAGTTTCTGAAGTGACGATGGGTAGGTCAGTGGAAAAGATTGTGAAAAGAATATTGGAAAAGGAGACTGGAAGAACAGCAGTGTGGAAACGTCTATTAAAACAGCAAACAATGCACACACACATAGTTCAACTTTTTCAATTATGTAAAGATCTGAAATGTTGATTCTCTGCACTTCTTCACACCAAAAATATGAAACAGGTTTTATTCTCAATTTCAGATCTATTATGTATCTCAGTGTTCGTTAATTTCAGATCAATCTTGATCAAACCTGCCCAAAACGTACCAATGACATAATCGTTCTCGATTTTCCAATGATTCATTGGACTGTCATAATATTCACCATTTACTTTGCAAATAAAAACTTCAATTTTATTTAACATTTTACACTTCTACATTACTTTATCCAGTATTTATCGTCCTTAATAATATGAGCTGTTCGGTGGGTGAATGGTGATATTTTTGGCTACTCCACTTTGAATATATTCGATCACAGCTGAGGTGTGTGTATTTTCGAAAGGTGCAAAATTCACCGCGGCTATGAGGTTGCGGTATGTATAATGGCTAGAGACAGGAAAAATATGTAGTTTGAAAGTCAAAATATGTACATAAATATGAAATGAAACAGTAAGAATATACGAGCCGACCTGGATGGCCGAGGTGGCTAAGAGCGAGTACCGACTCAGCGCTTCGGTCCGAAGGGTCGCGGGTTCTAGTCCCACCTTGGGCATGGCTGTTTGTCCCTTGACTTTGTATGTATGTGTTGTCGCGGAGGGCCTCGCGTTCTGCTGACCCCAGATCAGAGGAGCCTGCAAGTGTGTTGGTGTCTAGTGTATGGTCGAATATGCGTCCCATCGGGGCGTAAAGGGTAACCGGCTGTTGGCTGGATAAAAGCCCTAGATTAAAAAAAAAAAGAATATACGATAAATATGTAAAGTCAGATACAATATGTTATATTAAAATACACAAATTATAAAATACATTAACCTAATCCAAAATTACATTAATCAAAAAATTTCCTAAACAATTTTTAAAAAGAATAATTTGTGTAAAAATAATTTGGAGAGCACAAGTTGCATATTTTGCACTTTACAACTGTTCCGTCAATAATGAAAGCTTCGTCTATTGCTAATCAGGACCATAATTTAGCAGCAAAACTAGACACAATTGAAGCTCTCGTACAAACTTCGATATCAACGACCAGCAAACCATCACTGCAGCGTGCAGTATTCTCATCGAATGGTTACACAACGGCGATCGCCAAATTTCTCGGAAATTAAGGTTAAAGCCAAACGCGACGTTAGTAATATTTTTCACACCTAAATATGAAAATGATCTCAGTCGTGCACTTCCCATCTCTGAGGTAACTGAAGTAGGCGCGCCGGACTGTAAAAACATCCGACCGGAACTTAATGCAACGCACTTCGAACTGACAGCACTTAATAATTATTTAGGAAAAATATCTGATTTTTAAAATACTTCTTTTCATAAAAAATATATAATAGAATTCAAGAAAATTGATACATTAAAAACTATTTTGTGAGAACAGAAAAATATGTAAAATATGTAATACAGTACTAAATAAGTAAATATACGTAACTTAAAAAACTGATACCGTGTTAGGAGGGCGACTATTCGCCAATATTTCAGTTTTGACAACGGTAAGTAGAAAGACAAAAAATATGTAATTACATATAATCCGGTCTCTAATAATGATCATTCTGTAACTATCGTTCTAGTCAGATCTAGTATTCACTTAGCCGAGTAACGGCCCTAGTAATGAATAAATATTATCGAATCGTTGTGATTAGGATTGCTGGCAGAAAAAACGGGAGTCAAAATTTATCGGCAGCATTGGAAATCCTTTTGGGTGCACACTAAATAATTCCCAACAATGTCATTCCATGTCGAGGACGGGCCAATGAATCAACTTCCCAATGCTCGTCATTACAAACCAACAACAACAACAACAACAACAACAACAAAACTCATAATTCTAGAAAATTAGAGTAAACCTATAACTGCGTTAAAATGACTAGATGTTATTTTTGTAAAAGAAAATTGAAATCTATATGAGGCAAAACTACGAAACGTGTAGGAAAAGTAAAAACAAACCAAAAGAGTGCAAAGGAAAGGGTGGCGGTGTGGACGAACGGCAGCTGCTGCTAGTGGCGCTGTTCAGTCCAAAGCGATTCCAGGGGCCCCCCTTATCTCGAGCGATAAGGCTATTTAGCAGTTGTTTGCAGAGCTCTCCAGCGGCGTCAGCCTCTGAATGGACTGCTCCCGGACGGCAGTCTTTTTTTCTACGAACAGCTAAACAAATGGATAAATGGAACACCAGTGGAATGCAATGTGGGACAGGTACTAATTCAGAAAGCTCTACGTGATAAGGTAGTCGAGCAATGTTTAGCTACGCAAAAACACAGCCAATATGATACAATCAATTTGACAGTTTTGTTCGCGTAGTTACAAATCGAAGGCGAGTTTCCGGCTGTTAACACAAAATCCAAGAGTTAAGCCAACACGCCAATCATCAAAAATATTTTACAAGAAAATTTAGACCAGTTTTTCTCACTTTCCTTGCGTAACTACTACTGAAGCATTGTTACTACATTAAATACACGCATTATACCCTGTGGTACATTTGTCTGTGTAATTTATCTGTGCGTCGAGTGCGAGTCTGGTGGGGCGAGGGGGGGGGAACCTCAAAAAAGATATATCTACTAAAAAATAATAGATACTAAATCCTGCCGCGGAATTCTCAGGTTTTATTTCAGGTCGGATTTACCTACAAGGAAAACAAGCAGTTCCTTGGTGGCCCCCATTCATAAAGGAAAAATGTGCTTAACATATTTTGTAACATAAAATGCATTTAACGTAATACATATAGTACATGTAAAACTCTGTATAAAAATTATTCGTTTTCATTTGTACAGAAAGTAACTATTAATATAAGTTTTTTACTTAATAAAGATGAAGCTGTTTTTACGGGCGGAAGCAACACAATGTGCTTGGGGGCCCCCAGTACTTAAATCCGGCCCTGGATAGCACCGGCAAACTAATTTTGCAAACTAATTTCGAAGCATTTGCAGCTGGCGGCGCATAGCATGCGCGCATTTTCAAGGTTGATCCTCGACAGCGGTTTAACCAATAGGTAGCCATTATATTTCTGTCTTAGGATAATCGATTCCTTGGGCTTAAAGCGAATACAATTTATAATTGTGACGTGAATGAGAAGCCCTGTGCGACTCGTTTTGCAGTTTCATGAATATATCATGTCGATAGAATTACCAGGGGGTATTAACTGAAATGATATATTATTTCACAAAGGATGTTTTATGTATGTTTTTTGATTAAAATAAAAATAAATTGTAAATTAATTATTTTACGGGGAAGTGCTACGAGAGTAGACATCTCTTTTCTGCTAATCTACAATTACATTAAATCGATCTCTTCGCATTTCTCTATCACATTAGAAGTCCGTACGTGAAAATAAAAAAGGCTTACATTTAGGCACCACAAAACACCTGAACTTTTACCTCCTTTCTCTTAGAACATCATAGAAGTGTAGTTATACACAAAACATTGTATTGAAATCCGACATTCAAATGCACCAATTCAGTGGGATTAATGACTCCCTTACAATATCAACACTTGTGGTTCTAGATAATAAATTAAAAATTCAAATAAAGACATTTCATTTTAGTAAATATATGAGTGAATAATTAGGGACTGCCATGCTGTGAGAGATAGGAGATGTTCACAATATAGGCTGTCTGCTAATCGCTTTGGCTGGATTTGCGTGTTACCCACATGGTTCCCATCGTCTTCGGTTTGGTAACCATGAGTTTTGATCTTTTAAAAGCCCTGACGGTCAACGGTTTAACAATCAGGTCAACAAAACTATTAATAGAAAAATATTTTGAAAATTTATTATGGGAGATAACTAATTTATACAAAGAAAGAGGCTCAGAACTATGACTCCATTTCTCTGAACTAGTAGTTATATTGCTTTAGGTCGAGTTTCATCAAATGAGAAGAATAGAATTCGTCCTTGAACCAAAATAATAGTTATATCATTCTTGTTTGCATATTTTAAACGTTTTGGAAAGAATTTTACTAATTTCAAAAATTAATTTTTTTGAAGTAATATGTCTAAATGTTTAAATATGGTTCACGCAGGTATCACAGTGATATCTTAAATAAATCTGGAAGTATACCGACGAGAGTGAAAAAGACAACCTTCAGGGAAATTAATTTAAAGATTATCATGCTTTAAAAAGGTTTCAAAGTCATGTGTTGTGCATTTTTTCTATGTAATTAATTTTAACTCTATTTATCTTACATATACAAAAATACTATGGTCTGAAAAAGTGCTTTGCGTATGTAAGTATATTCTGAATTCAGTAATCACCATGTATTTGCCCGCTTAGCATTGCAAACCATAGCGGCTACTACATAACCGGCGCGAGAGAACCGGCACTACAAGAGTTTACAACAAGGGTGTGAAGGAGGTGAAAGAGACCACAAAACTTCGTGAAATCTCTTTAAGCTTTCGAGATAATAGCACGGCGCTATGATATATATTACATCAACAGAGTTAATATTTTCGTAATTAATTTACAGTTTCGTCACCGATTTTCCATTACCAGACTAATTTTCAAGTTACTGACTTAGAAGTACATGACTGCACCTTGTCCACATAATGCATTTTTTGTTAAATTAGAAAGACAGTGAGATTAAATTTAATCCTGATTGCATTTATATGTTTTCTTGAACATAAAACACTAAAAACCAATACTAGACGATTTTCACTCATGTACAATGATGTATTTTAAGGATATGTAATAGCTAAGTAAAATTTTGTTATAAAATCAGATCACTGCAGATACACGACAGCATAATGCTGGTTATGTAAATACTAGGTCAAGAGCAAGTCTACACTTACACATTGAAATTATCGGTGTCTTATGGTAACTTAGAAGCTACAACTCTAATGCCAAAGTACCAGACTGCAAAGAAAAAACTTGACCCCAGTACAATTAAGATCAACCGTGAGCCCTGTGTGTATGTGCAAAATATGTTCTCCAATCGATTGTATTGATATTTTTAGATATGACTTAGAATATCCATCGGTACTCGACTGTTCACAAGTCTTAGTGCGCTTTTCCGGTGCGCGGTCAGAATGTGACGTAATACATACTGTGATCAGCGCGTGACTTTTAATTTTGAATTTATCTTACAAATTTAAAAATATAAGGTAAAATAAATATTAAATGAATTAAGTAAATGCTTAGGCGAGGTGGCTAAGAGCGAATACCGACTCAGCGCTTCGGTCCGAAGGGTCGCGGGTTCGAGTCCCGCCTTCGGCATGGTTGTTTGTCCTTTGACTTTGTATGTGTTGTCGCGCAGGGTCTCACGTTCTAATGACCCCGGATCAGAGGAGCCCGCAAATGTGTTTGTCTAGTGATGGTCGAATATGCATCCCATCGGGACGTAAAGGGTAACCGCCTGTTGGCTGGATAAAAGTCCTAAAAGAAAAGTAAATTTTCAAATTGAAATAAAAATTATGAGATGCGTCGGATTTCTGTTTCCCTTCCGTTCCTGGACTCTCTTCACATTCATGGGACAAGATTAATCGGAATACTGGATATCCTAGTGTCTTCGACCGGATCATTTCTTCGATTTGATTTCATTTGATTTTTTCGTGTTTTCGGGCACATCAACTGCTTTGGTCATTATTCCCGTTAGTGTAGTGCATGTTTTTTCTCTTGATGTGCGCGGTGATCTTTCCCAGCTGGATGGCGAGATTCGGCGCCGACCTACCGTCGGCTAGTGGGGTTTCCCTCTAACCAGGACTCTTCCACAACGGGGCATCGCCCCAGCCGGAACAAGCTCTAAGCTCCCGACCGGCCTCCCGGAATATGTGGTAGTGTAGTGCATGTTAGTGTAAGTGTGTGTGTGTGTAAGGGGAGAGGATAGGACAAGGAAGAGGAAGGACAGATCGCGAGCGGTCCGTGGCCCGTTTGGTAGGGTACTGCTCCGGCATTCGCTTGATGTTGATCGGAGAAACCACGGGAAACTATCGATCAGAGCAGCCGGCCGCTAGAATTCTCCTCCAGACAGCGACTGAATTCGACCTAGCTGAAAAGCTTGTGTCGAAAATCCTGCCGCCGTCAGGGCTCGAACCTAGGACCTCGCGGTCAGAGGTGCTGCAGTGATCATTTATTCGACATCAATTTATATAGCATTGGTGTAAACTTATAAATGTAACCTTCACTGGATAACATACGGTAACCGTACAAACTTTTGCAATCTGAGTCCTGTCGTAGGAAGCAGTCGTTGGAGCACTGTAGACGCGAGAAGACCGCCTCGGGGATTGAATTTGGCTCTGCGACCCACCACTACTCAAAACAAAAGGCCCACCCCGGAGGGGGTGCTAGAAGGCGGCCGTGGATTATCGCTTGGACGGGGCCGTGCGGCTTAAACCTCGCTAAGCTAATGGCCGCTCCTCCCCAACCCCGGGCGCTGAGATTCATTTACTTCCGGCGCAGCGGGCGTTTTCTTATCGTCGAAGGTGGCCCAACACTTCGGAGGACGCGGCGTGGAATTCTCTTCTAGATAGCGCTCACGCTATAGAAAGTTTGGAAAAGCTCCAGATAATGCCACGCTTTGAAGCTTTAAACCATTCTAAAGAAGCGAGAAGAAAATAATGAAATGTTACGTATAATGAAATAGATAAAAACAACACGGAGATTTAGTAAACTCGCTAGATGATTTTTATTATTCCTCAAATTCACAACTAAGGATGTTATAAGTTGGTGTATTATGAAGTCTAATCCGGGTTACAACCAGCTTCCTAAGGAGCATATCTATGAACTGTCGGTGCAATAATACTTTCCGCAAAATGTGGGCTGTTCCCAATAAAACAATATTGGTCCAGTCAAATTAGTAAAAAAAATCCTGAAGTTTCGAAACTTGGTCTGAGTAATTACTGGTACTTACAGTGATGGATTTTCCTCGTACTACCCCGGTAATTATTTACCATCAAAAACTTAACTTTATCTTTCCATATTTTATCTATGTACTTTATTCATTATCCTGTTTATATACATACATAGCATTTTCCATTACAATGACAGAAAAGCAATAACCCTTTTAAACATTTAAATATTTCTATTTACTCCTCCCTTGCATGTATGTCCATTTACTCTTTACTATCCTAATTGAAAAATTATCAAAATCTACCAAAAAACGTGGTCTTCTTATAATACTCGTGTTAATATGTCCTCTTTTGTATTACTTCTGTTCCGCTGCACCCTTAGCGGTCGACTTTCACGTACATTTTAAATTTTATTTCTGCATAGTCCAATCAATACATGGCATCATCTACTCCACACAAAATTTATACCTTTTCAACATTGGGATGGATTTGTTGTTAATTCGGTAAATTAAAGACTAATTTCACTCAGTGAATATTAGTGCTAATAATTAGACAGATAGTTAACTGTAGAGTAGTAAAGAGTAGTAAAGGTTAAGATTATTTGTTTAAGTTTATTATTACTGTGATTTTTTTCATTCTTTTTCTTCTCGTGTGTTTTCTTTCTTCCTGATTTTGATTACTGTGATAAACTTATTTTATGAATTAAATAACGTTTCATTTCAATATACATGTTTTAGTGAAAGGTTTGTGTGTCTCCTCTGGTGCATGCTTACATGTCATAAATTTATTGACCATTTATTGCCCAGGTCATCAGTATTTTGGAGGGAGTAGATGATAATGATAATGTTAATAATAAATGAGGATTCCTGAATTGTAAATTAGTTAAAAATAAGTTCAATATCAGTTACATCAGAGAACGGCAATTAGCAATGTTGAAACGGTGCTTCACTAACTCACGAAAGTTCAAGTTTCATTTCTCATTACAGTTATGTTACACTCACGTGCAGCACTGAAATTACTACAGCAACAGGTGTCCAATATGCTTTCTGTTACAACAGGGAGAGATATTAAATTCCTCGTAAAAGAGGGTGAAGATTTTAGAAGAGATTTGCCGGTGGGCAACAGAATAATTCACACAACAAATTACTCACAATGCCATTAATCCTAACTACAACAATTTTTTGTTCGTAATCATACCAACATTGGAACATATTTCAACCAAGTGGTTGTTAGTACTAAAATACTACATTACATCGTAAATGAAATTAACAACGTTCTATTTACTTTATTTTATTCTGCATTAGAAGAAAATAAACTTAGCAAAACCAAAGTATTTTAAAGTAATATAAAACGATTTGAAACACAATACTACAAGTGATTTTATACACTTACGTTTGTGCCTATTTTCTCTGCATTTCGATTTTATGAAGATTGTAAATAACTTTGGTGTTTAGTGCAAAACTCAATAAATATATAAAAGTCATAACAAGTAACGATAGTTTAGAGATACTGGTAATACCAGCAATCCAAACAGGGAGGCGCTACACGACTCTGCTAGTGGACATGCAGCCACACTGCAGTGGAAAATCCCAAGAGAAAGGTCAATGACTCACAACGAATAGAAGATTACGCTCGTGGTAAGAAGCTGCAGGTGACTATCATAACATTGCTATTTACTCAATGACCAATAAACGTTCTACATACGTTCAAAATAAATCTATTAGAAATGAAAACTCCTACAAATTTCGCTATAGAATCTGCTATTCCATCTAATATTCTCTTCCAATAAGGAATGAACAATTCTAATAGAAAGAGGCACAATCACTAGTAACCAAAACCAATTGTTGATCACTTTAAAAATGTACTATTGTTACGTACGTTGCAAGCTCTTTAAATTAATATTTAGGGACAAAGTCAGAAAGTGAAATGCGAAGCTTAGCGATAATAAAACCGATTTCAAGCCCGACCGTCGCACCTGATGAAGTCGGGACCTGACAGTGATTAAACAAGCAATCAATGAAAGGGAAATCATCAGGTCCATGGTTCTATTCCATGGCCAATGCAAACTCACACACAATATATAAATATTTTCGCAAGTCTGTAGGTTACTCAGATTTAAATTATTTCTAATATTGTCGCAGAATCGTGTTATTTTTAATATCAATTTAAAATCTATGTACTAATACACTGTTATTGAAATAAAATATATGTTGACTTATTCTGGAGGATGCTATTTAGTAGCAATAAACAATTAATTCAATAATTTAAAAGCACTGACTCGACCTACAGCTAAAATACTCCACATTTTCGAGTTTGAGACGTCCAATTTTGTAGCAGTAGCTGAGCTCAGCGCAAGTTAATTTAGATGAATCACAACATAGTTATTTAGGAATCGAGGCTGAAAAGTAAATGCTTTTGCGGCAAGTAGTCTACCACGCGAGACGGAACATATCGGACTCTAGAGCTGGAGGAAAATTGTTCCCGAAAAATATTACAATTCAGCCGAGTGTATACAACAATTTTGGGACACCCACCACTGAAATATTTAGTTTAGACAGGGCTCGGATAATTATGTAATTACATGTTTGTTAGTGAACTCTGTGAACACAAATAGAGGATATATTCACGATTCATATCGTTGCCTAGAAACGTCGACTTATTGTACATATATTTACATATTTACCCGAAAGAATCCATATTTATATATTTTATACAAATGTACACATTTTTACATATTTGCGAATATTTTCATTTCCTGAATTTTTTGTTTCATTCGTTTTATCCTACATGTTTTTAATAAGGAATCGCCTAGACATTACCAAGTCCTTCAGATCAAAAACGGTCATCACCAAATCCAGAGATTTTAAAAACATTTAAAAAATTAAAACTATATTTTTTTCATTTTAAGTGTGCACGAGTGCAGAATAGAATGAGTATACTTAAACACGCGCATTCCACAAGCATTCCATTTATCCGTGGGTTTCAGCTGTTTGTCAAAAGAGTACTCGCGCCCAGGGGAAGGGGAGTTGCGGGCTTCAACCGCAGCCACATTCACCCCCCCCCCCCACGCCCGCTCGCTCACTCGCCCCGCTGATGAATATGGAAGCAGAAGGCGCTACCGGATGAGGGCTTAGGGCCGCCATTACTGCGTTAACGACTCCTCCGCCGCCGCAGAGCAGCGCTGCGTCGCTCAAATTGCCGAAAGAAGCGGAGCAGCGAGGACAGCGACTGCGCTGCTCTCGACGAAATTGAAGTCGGAGGGGGGATGGCGAAAGAGGTGTCGGCGGGGGTAAGAGCAGGGCCGGATTTAAGTATTGCGGGGCCCCAAAGCACAAAATATTTTTGCACCCCCCTAAAAATAGCTCTATCTTTATTGCATAAAAAATAATCTTCCTACTAGTTTTTTCTGTTTTCAAATGAAAACTAATAATTTTTATATAAAATTTTACATACAGGTTGAGTCACCTAACTTTTGCACCTCCTGCAGTTTTTGAACTGTTGAAGTTATTGCAATGCAATTATCACGGAAGTGCATGGCGGAATGGGTCTAATTGATACATGGATTCGTTTCAATTTTAACACTTGTATTTTACCGATATATTGAGATAAATTAGATTTTTTTAATGGAAGTATGCATAGTTTTTTAGCATATCATGAGCGTAAAAAGACGATTAAAATTATATATATATATATATATATATATATATATATATATATATATATATATATATATATATATATATTCTAACACACCGACCTACTACTTTCCACACGTGGTGTGAGCGTGTTAAAATGAATGCTCGTGAAGCGAACTTAAAATTCTCAGGAAGCAGGATCTTTTGGGTATGAGAAAGGTCTGAACTCTTGACACAATGAATCAGATAAAATACGAATAAAATGAGCATATATTCGATGCAAAAATAACATCGACACAATTATATAACAGAATAATGCACTTTAAGTAGTTGGTAACTGAAAACAACAACAACAAAAAAACAAGGCAAAACAAAAAAAAAATAGGCGTCACCTCGACTGCTAGAACACACTTTCACCAACTGCGGGGCTGCGAGTGGCAGAAAATCCCCAAGGTTACCTGCAGGCGAGCAATCCGGAGCTGTTGAGGTAAAAGAACTGGCAACTTTTATGCGGCGATCAGTTGGGGAAACAGAATAGCAATAAACACACGACAATTTGTGTTAAAAGTGGGTGAAAAGTCCAGAATAGGTGGGAGAAGTATTCCGAACGATGTGAGTGGCAGCTTCAAGTTCATTTACTGCGCGTGTTATTGAATTCATTCAAAGAGGCCATACCTTGTACAATTTTACTTAAATAATTGATGCTTTTCACATGTTGTACGGTTGACGTTATCTGGAAAAGTCATATTTTATTATATTGTGTTAAAAGTAATTGTTTTCTGTGATAAGTAAAGGGGTCAGATTTAAGTAACGTGGATGTTTCATTTTATTGTTTGTTTTCTTTGTCTTTAGAGTTCAGTGTTATAGTGAGTGCGAAGCCCAAGGCTAGGACCTGTGAACGGGATTCCTTAAAACAAGTGTAAACTTCATTTTAAAAGCCGTGCACGAAAAAATTAGAGAGTAGAAAGAGTAAAATAATGTGGTAGATGAAACTTCAGAAAGGGGAATTAGCAAATTGTGAATTAAAGTTGGTGAATGTGTGTTCAGGCAGTCGAGGTGACGCCAATTTTTTTTGTTTTGCCTTGTTTTCTACTTTTTTTCAGTGACCAACTACTTAAATTGCATTATTATGTTATATAATTGAGTCATTGAAATTTTTCATTGAATATATGCTCATTTTATTCGTATTTTATCTGATTCATTGTGTCAAGGGTTCAGACCTTTCTCATACCCAAAAGATCCTGCTTCATGAGAATTTTAAGCTCGCTTCACGAGCTTAAAACTACTACCACGCTCTCCCCACGTGCTGAAAGGTAGTAGGTGGGTGTGTTTATATATATATATATATATATATATATATATATATATATATATATATATATATATATATATTCGTTTCATTACATTATGTTTCGATTTCCTAATTTGGGATCTTCAGATAATAATCATATGACTTTCGTATTTCATACAACCACGTTATCTTATATGTCGTTTCGCCATTTTTATGACTCTGCAAAAGAAGTTCCAGCATCATATTTCTGCAAGATGAGGTTATGGATAGATCAACTAGCTTCTACTGTGCACTGCTTGTTCCATACACAACCTCAATTTAAAGTAATATAGCAGATTAACTTCGAAGAATTCAATGATGGATAACGGAAATAAGACGAATTCGTATGAGCTATATTGCTCCGTGGACACAATTTGGCGCGAACTGTTATGGAGGTTTGTCGCGAATATGAGAAACAGAAAACTTACCAATAATATAAATGCGCATTTTTATTAATGTTGACAGATTTGTATTAAAACATAATCCTATAAATTACGGATATATTTTCAAGGCAAATATTGACATTGCAATTCTTGAAGGCTTTTGCAATGAGACCATTAAATACAATAGTATAAATATTGTAACGAATATTGCAAAATCTGGTGGCGCCTTTCCGACCTAGATGGTTAGGGGTATGCGCGTATTGCGACATCTGCCGACGGCCCCTCGAACTAGATGGTCCCAGCGTGTTGGCGATGTTTATCGCTAGTTCCAGAAAATTTTAGGCGGTCTCCAGCCGAGTATAAAAACGCGGCGGCCGGCGACTGCGAGACAGTCTGAAGAGGAAGCTGAGCTGAGAAGTGTGTGCACCGCGGTGAATAGCAGTGCAGTGGATTGTGCTCAGTGACGTGAACCGTGGCCAGCGCCATGAACTGTGCAGTGGACTAGGGTCAGTGCATTGGACAGTGGTCAGTGCGTCGGACAGTGGACAGTGCAGTGGACTGTGATAAGAACTGAGAACTGTGCGACAGTGCAAAAGAAGAGAACAGTAAAAATAAATAATCAAGAGAAGTGTAATGAAAATAAATTCAGAGAACTCTGCCGTATCAAGAAATAATCAAGTGAAGACTATTTGTACCTAAAGCAAGTATTTTTAACGTATCTTTATGAAACAAAAAAAAACGTTTTTGTTAAAATTATATCTGTTTGAATTCACCACATAGAATCAAAACACTATAGTAGAAAATATCAGCAATGATATCATTATGAGCACGGTTCTCCAGTGTTTTTAATCGCAGACAGATCTGCAGGAATACTAGTAGGTGAAAATTTACCTACCTCTCCTGCAGTGCTTTGCCAAAAGTGTTTTAACAAATTTGCAAACATAATACTCTCCTTTTCAGGAATGTAAATGTAACCGGAGTTGTTAGGCAATGAGAGCGATCGGGTAGACGTGGAAAAGCACAAAAGCATTAAGAAATCTACAGATGTCACCCCTAGAAACACAGCGTAAATTGCAGATGAATGCAAATCAAAGAGCCTCTTGCGTTTCAAGAAAAGCCCCCGAGTTTATTGCTTTCAATCTTACGCTGAGAGAAATATCTGGTTACCTGAATAATTGCCATTATGTCCACAACAAAAAGGCAGCTTTAAGATAGAGAAACACGGGGTTCATAATTCCTTGCTGAAAATTTAAAATGTTTATTTTTCATTATTATATTTCAAAGTAATATATTATGTTATTCAAAATAATAGATATTAATACAGAGGTGAGTATTAATTATATTGATACGAGCCAGAAACAAGCAAGTGTCTTGAACATATAATTAGTGTATTAATAGTCATTACCACGTTTTTTTATTCAATCCTCCTTTACAATCAATAGAAAGCTAATAGAAGTTGAAAGTAGTTATCATTTCTGCCTCTTTTCTTTACTTCTTGCTTTTATACGAAAGAAAATGTTTGCTTTCATAAAATGTTTCCTGCTTAAATAATATGCTAAAATTTAGGTAACATTAATACATAAAATGCCTCTCCTAAATCTCTACCAAGTCCAGTCTCTACCAGTCGTGTAGCACTTCAATCTCATCCAAATCACCCGCTCCTATCAGCCACGAGCAGAGAATAATCAAATTATGTGCCATGTGCCCTAGGCGCTCCTACGTCTCCACCAATCCTTTCGCGCGACTGCCTCTGGAAATGCTCGGGCCCATTAGGCTCTGGCAAAGGGATTTGGAATGATTGATTGATTGATTGATTTTTTCGTGTTTCCGGGCGCGTCGACTGCTTCGGTCATTAGTCCCGTTAGTGGAGTGCATGTATTTTTACGGGAGATAGAGGTGATCTTCTCCCGCTGGATGGCGAGATCCTACACCGACCTACCGTCGGCTAGTGGGGTTTCCCCCTAACCAGGACTCTCGCACCAGCGGGGCACCACCTCCGCCGGGACAAGCTCCAAACTCCCGACCGGTCTCCCGGAGTATGTGATAGTGTGGTGCATGTTAGTGTAAGTATGTGTGTGTGTGTAAGGGGAGAGGATAGGACAAGGAAGAGGAAGGACAGATCGCGCGCGGTCCGTGGCCCGTTTGGTAGGGTACTGCTCCGGCATTTGCCTGGTGTTGATCGGAGAAACCACGTAAAACTACCGATCAGAGCAGCCGGCCGCTAGAATTCTCCTCCAGACAGCGACTGAATTCGACTTAGCTGAAAAGCTTGTGTCGAAAATCCTGCCGCCGTCAGGACTCGAATCTAGGACCTCCCGGTGAGAGGCGCTGCAGTGACATCAGTTGATGCACTGAGCTACCGCTACCGGTGATTTGGAATGCATGCCACTAACCTTTCTTTGATGAATTTTCGAAATAAAGGGAGACACACTTTTTACAACAAATCGGTTAAAGAGTATAGCCGAATAAGGGAGTGAAAAGTGCCCTCAAAATCAAATCGATAATCGCGATGCTCATACGAAAGTCATTAAAGAATGCTGTAGATTCACAAAAAATCAGCTTCCTATGGCAATCTGTTGCAGACATACAAGACAAAACGTGTTTTTCATGGTTTATTTTTTTCTCAGCTTTTTTTGCATGTATCAGGCAGAAAAAAAATTGGAGAGACGGGAAAGAGTAGTTGAATTTTAAGGTAATTTTTCAATCAATTCTGACACCAGATCCAGACACTCTAGACACCAGCACCAGCACTAGACGCCATCTCATTCTTCTCCAGTGACAATAATGACCTTCACCAAAGTCCATATTTCTACATTTCTCATTCGAGAAGAGAGTTGTTAATAGCACTCAATGGTATTTTTAATTTTAAATACCTAACTGACAAATCTTGAAACAAACTTTAACACATTTTAAAATTACTGACACTCTTCAACAAGTCAAGCCTGGTAAACACAATGTTGACAACCATTGCAAGAAAAAGGACAAACGATTGGGAATACGAGATTTGGTAAAAGGGATGTCGGCTGTCCAAGATTGAGATGGCATACTGAAGACGGAACAGGAGTCTCTCTGACGAGATGCTGCTGCTGCTGATGATGATGATGAAATATCTATACTTGAAGTCAAAGGCAATAATTAGTTTTGCCAATATTATCATTTTAAACCCATATTACTAAATGCCGCCTACAGTAGACATGAAACGTCAAGTCATGAAACGTTCACATTATTTTCAATAATACGAGTAAGGTAATTAACTATCGGACCTCATTGAGTCAGGTATAGCCTTCACTTCTGTTTCAAGATGAGAAGAAGGTACGAAGAGTAGGCATTTCGCCTGGTACAAACGTCATGGCTCGTGTAATGTCCAGAAATTTCATTGAAATTAATTTCGATGAAAGTTTCGAATAGATACAGCAAATAAGAATAGCTACGTCATAGATACAGAAAGCTGCAGGTCCCTTGACATTGGATACTTAAATGGAACTATTCTGTCTAGAAATACGTTTGCATTAACAAAAACAGTTTTGAAAGGTGGTGTAAAAGGGTGTGTATGTAGGATTTCCCACCAACTGTAGGCCACATCTATAATTTCTAAACGGTTCACTATATCAAAATGCAGTTTTCCCTCAAGAATGCGGAATTGTCGGTCAAGTGATATGTCGCAGAGATATTGTTTGAAAATATTTTCTGTAGCAGCCCTTGCAATTGTTGCCTTCGGGGAAGGTGGCCTTTGCGGCAACAAGACTGCTTTTACAAAAGGGTGAGACTGAAATGTGTGGCAATGAGGGATAAAGACAAGCAAGGAGGGATCCACAAGTCATGCTCTTGTCACGTCGGACACCGGAGTAAATATCAATATTAAGGATCAAAATGAAAGATTTTTCCAATTATTCATCAGAATTGAACTTTTCTTTTACTGGTTGAGATTCCAAATAATCGATTTACAGCGCCACAAGACATTCCAGTCAGTCCGCCGGTCATGACGCACAACCGTAAATGTGCATAGCTGTCAATGGAGGACGCAGAGTAGTATAAGTGCAAATACTAATTATGTACACATTTTTATTGTTTTTTTTTGTAATTATCTACGGGTAAATTTATTTTTGTAAATTTACAATGAGAATTTGAGTAACAGTAAATAATAACAAAATTTCTACCTAGTAACTAGAATTATGTATTATCTGGAGATCATAGTGGAAGTCTTGAATCACTCATTCCATTTTTTTGTATTTGAAATGTTCTAAAATGCTGACTTGTTCTTACAGCCGTTAGACATCGAGCTCAGTTCTTGTTAAATTCAAAAATGACCTTTCTTAGTATTTTCCTTAAACTGCCAATTTCTTTATATTCTTTATTTCAATGATGAATACTTTGGAATTTTAATCAGTTCAATTCTGTTGAATCAATGGAAAAATATTTCATTCTGATCGTTAATACCGATGTTTTTTTCTGAGTCCTAGTCAAGATCACGTATTGCTTTAATTTTGTCCTTACTTTCACTGCCACCCCTCTCAGTCTCCGCTCTCCCTATAACATTTTCGATATCACGCAATCCACCTTCCCAAAAGGCGACAGTTGCAAAGTTTAGAAGAAATTTTGTCAGTTTAATTTAAAATAACAAGACGCAAAGTATAATTTTACAGTCAAACTATTACCAAAACACTAAAAAAATGATACATCATTAAAGTCCTCTTTTTGTGATATATCCATTGTTAGTGGAAAAATATATAATTGTATTTAAAAAATCAAAAATTAATAAATTTCTTGAAAACTAAACATATTTCGAACAATATTTCTATATCATATATCTGGCTTCATTATTCTATGTTGTTTGCGAATTATCCATTTCGATATCATGGACATTACAGAAGTAATGGCGGTGACCCATAGTTGGTAGGATGACCGGTGTGTTTGAGTCACTTGAAAGAAGGTAATCGTAAACTACCTTAAATGACTTTTAGAGCAGAAGCAATTGAAAATTCAAAGAATTCTGTAGATCAAGGAATCAACATGAAAAGCGTAGTTGTTGAGTTAAAAGATACCGCATTATTATGATGTATTACAATGCTTCTTTGTATTACAAAACTTCCACCACATCTTGTCAACCTCTTGCAGAAATTGTAAAGGTAAGTACCTCTACTTTGCTTGTCGAGCGGCTAATCCCAAGAGCGTCCTCAGCGTCCTAGCCATTAAAAGGGCAGACGGCAGAATATGAAATCCTTTCCGCTGAATAAAATTCTCGGGATTTGCTGAAAGAGCGCGTCAGGAAAGAGCGCGTCAGGAAACGGCGAGGGGCGTACGCATGCAAGTACAAACGCGGGGGTTACTTTGCGAGCATTCCCGTGTCATTCGAAGGCGTGATATTGCGCGACGGGGGAGCTGCTAGCCGCGGCGGGAATTCTGCGCGTGCGCATTTTAATATCGGTGACCCAAATCCAGTCTCGCACACCGGTGTCGCGTTTATGTCCTTCAGTCTGGAGGCGGTCTCGAGGGTGGGGATACAAGGCTTGTGGTTCTGCTCCCACCCTGCCACCTTCACGACCACACTTTCATCTCCCTTTTCCTCACTCTCATCGTCCTGCTCCACTTCATTCTGTTTCCCCTCCTCGTCTCATTCTTCTACTCATACCCATTTCATTCTCCTTCGTCATTTTCAGTCGCATGCTCCTTGTCCTCTGCCATTTCCTCTTTTCACCTCACTGCCCAACCCCCTTTCTCCTGCCCTGCTGCGTTTTGCTCTTCTTTCCGATCCTGCTTCCTCTTTATTCCTTCTCTTATCATAACCCCTTAGTCTCTTTCATTTACTATCCTTCTCTCGTAAGTTCCTACCTTTTAATTTTTCTCCTCCTTAGTATTTCTCTCGACTGTTCTTTTCTCTTCTCATTTTTTCGTACTCAATTTTCATTCTCTTTCTTATCTCATACACTATTTTACCTTTTCGTCTCCGTTTTCCTTTTCACACTTATTATTTATCAACCTTTCTCACCGTGTATCCTTGAACATACGCCCTTGCTTGCAACATATCGTCCACTCCGCATTCGCCTCCTTGTGACCTCTTCCTTCTACTTCTCCAGGCTCTCTCCGCCTCCTCCTTCTCCTGCAGTCTTTACCAACCTCCCATTCCCCCCTCTATTAATATTTAATAGAATATTTTCTTGCTCTTGTTTTTCCATGCTCTCTTCCTCATTTTTTCTCAACCACTTACTCTCGGCTTCAATCTCATTCTCATTTACCTTTCCGCTTTATTTTATTTGGTATCTTGTCACCTTCCGATCCATCAGCATCTCATAACCTTCCCTTCATTTTTGTCACCATTTTCTTTTTGCTTTTCCCTTCCTCTTCTTTGTCTTCATTTCACGTTCCAATTAATTGTCATCATCATCATCATCATCATCATCACTAAGGCGTTGTCACAATCTCCTTTCTCCCCTTCTCTTCTGATTTTCTTTCTCCTCTCCCGTTTCTTCATCTCATGACCATCCTTGCTCCTCCGCCTTCCTCAGGTCTCCCAAGATGTCTGTTCTTTCGCCTCAACGGCCGCGGAGGAACCCTCCCCTTGCCCACAGCTTCAGTCTTTTCTTCTGCGCGCTCTCCTCATGTCAGTCTTTCTTATTCACTAGTTGTTCTGACTTTTTTTCGACTTGCCACACTCGCCCGCTTTTTTCATCCATCTCGACCTCATCTTTCTACTTTGTCCTCCTTTCACAGCATTCTTATCGTCCATTTTGTTCTTCTGCTTGCTTCTTACATTCTCATCCTCATTTTTCTTTTCTTCTTTTTCTCTTTCTCGTTTTTTGTTTATTTCTCTTCCACCCTCCTCAACCTCTTCCTTCCCTTATTTCCCCATTTTTAGCTCCTCTTCATCGATTTCCTCGACATTCCTTCCCCCTCCCCTTCGCCGACCGTTGCCCTGTCGCGGCAGCTCCCCCTCCGCTGCGTATATCAGGGCTGTTTGCCTCAACGGCCGTCGGCTCTGCGCGGGTTGCAGGGCGCAGGCTGGGCTCTGATGACAAAACCGCGACGTTGCGCCGGCGCGGACGGGGTGAGGGTGGGGGTGAAGACAGGAGCGAAGCGATAAGGAGAGGCGCGGAAACGGAGACGACGCAGGGAGAGGTAGAGAGGGAGTGGGCAGCAGGCGGAGATTATCGGCAGGGGAGGATCAGAACAGGGAGCAGAAGAGGCGAGGGTTGCGGGACGGCGGAGACTGAATAGTTGCGGGGTGGTGGAATGGGCGGGTTGGGGCGGGAGTCGGGGAACACACGGGGACTGGGTGACAGCGTTGGAGGTTCGAGTGAGGGCGGGTGTGTGACGAGACGAGACGAGACGAGACGAGACGAGACGAGACGAGACGAGGACGAGACGAGACGAGACGAGACGAGACGAGACGAGACGAGACGAGACGAGACGGACGGGACGGACGGGACGGGACGGGACGGGACGGGACGGACGGGACACGGACGGACGGGACGGACGGACGGGACGGACGGGACGATTGGGACGGGACGGGACGGGACGGGACGGGACGGACAGGACGGGACGGGACGGAGGACGGGACGGGACGGAGGACGAGGACAGGACAGGACGGGACGGGACGGGACGGGACGGGACGGGACGGGACGGACGGGACGACAGGACGGGACGGGACGGGACGGACGGGACGGGACAGGACGGGACGGGACGGGACGGGACGGGACGGGACGGGGCGTGGCGTGGCGGGACGGGACGGGGCGGGGCGGGGCGAGGCGGGGCGGGAGTATGGAGCAGAGGCAGAGGCAAGCAGGTGCAGGGGTGGGAGAAGAGTGGGACACGGTCGGGGCTTGTGGTGGAGGCGATTGAGGGACGAGACGGGACGGTTTCGGAAGGTGCGTGGGAAGGAGGCTGAGGCAGAAAGTCGGAGCCGGGAGGCGTGCGCAGAGGGCTGGCGAAGAAGCGGCCGAAGTAAGAAGAGAAGGAAAAGATGCGGAAGCCGGGTGACCCAGAGAGCTGGCGGAGGAGGGGTTGGATGGAGGTGAGGGAGAGAGAAAGGAAAAGAGAGGAGATGGAGGCCGGGTGGCGGAGGCGGGGGCGAGTGCAGAAGGCTGGCGGAGATCGGAATGAGATGGGAAAGAGAAGAGGCGGAGGCCGGGTGACCCAGAGGACTGGCGGAGGCGGGGTTGGAAGAAGAAGAGAGGAGAGGCGAGGCGGTGGCCGAGTGGTGGAGACGGCGGGGTGCGCAGGGGGCTGTGCGCGGAGGCGGGGCCGAAGGGAGAGGGGGCGGGGCCGGAAGGCGGTGGAGGTGGAGGAGGGACGCGCGGAAGTCGCCAAATAAACGCGCGCCGCCCGTGACGGTTACGAGCAGCCGCAGCGCCTTTGCAGGCGGCGCCAGGTGCTCCCCGCCCACGCCCACGCCCACAGTGGTCCCTCCACGCACTTCCCTTCCCACACACCCTCAACGCCCAGTCACAACGCAAACAGAAGCATAACACGTTGACGTCAACATTAACAGAAAAGGGATAGACTGAAGTATTCACAATGTGGAGCATACACGTAAGCAAAATAAGAGTTCCTATTGGCTGTGACACATTCTAGTGTACTATTGATTGGAGGTGAGAATCAATTTCGAGATGTAGACTGTGTCCACGACCTGGAGGAGGGGGGGATCTCTTGTCATGGATTGTTCGTCTATCGACCTATTTCGATACTCCATTTTGAGTTAACGTACTGTGATTGGCTCCTTTATTATTTCTGACATAAACATAAGTACAGAAGATTGAAACTCGCAAGCTATTATGTTAACGTGTTACGTGTTATGCTTATGCAAATTTGAATGAGCTCGCTTATGGACGTAGTCAAACCTTTTATGTTAACGACATGCTTAATGCTTCCATTGTGAATAGGACTTTATTCGTTTTATTCCTATCGTAATAGTTATTTACGACGTAACTGTCGTAAGACAATTTATTACAAAAAGAGGTAGGAAATGTTCATACATGGTTTGTGGGCTGGTTGAAAAAATCAAGGAAATTAATTTAAAATTGACTAGCCGTCCTGCAAAGGGCGACATACGGTCATGAAACAATAACGGACTGAAATAAGTTGCCTGCGACAGCCTGTGAACCCTTTCCCCTAGAAGGTGTTCAATTTTATTTTTTGCTGATGCCTTTGAAGAAAAAACTTGTTCGAAAATAATAATGAAAACATTATTAATTATATTGCATCATTACTTAATTTTCGTAGGTAATGTAAATAAATGAACTTTATTGCAAGAAAAAATATTTCTTAACCACTAACTTAATTGGCTCACTATATGGAGTTCCTCCATATTTTAAATTCAACTCGCATATGAAATTACTTATCTATTATTTTCCTGTTGGTAAAATTGTATATTACAAAATTTTAAAATATTTGGATGATAAACGACGAACGCAGAAAAGAAAATGAAGGTACACAATATAAACAGAAACACATGATTTTGAATTGAAGCTGCAACACTCAGGTTATGTAGCACTATTTCAAAATATAATCCAATGACAATTTCGTGCTGTTCCACCGTACGATAATAAATATAGTTACGAGAAATAACCTCCGAAGTTATATACTTAAAGCAACAGTGAACTAGAACTTTACATGTACCTTCAAAGGCCTCACGTGCCCGTCCTAAGAGTTATAATGTTTCACACCAGTTTATGGCAAGGACACCAAAGAAACTTTAATTATAATTAATGTAAAATGCACAAAAATATCACAAATATGGTATTTCCAACTCTAATGACGTGGTTACAAATACTTCATCCACGAGAAGGGAGAAAACAGCTGAAGAGCCTCAAAAAAACCGCGTACCCATCGAAGAGTTACGAGTTGTCTAACGGTAATAATAGGGGAGAAGTAGGACAAACGTTTATGTTGTCATTGAAACAATAACTGGAAAAGGAGGTTATGTCTGATAAGTGAAGTTTTTCTTACTTAGATATGTCAAAATATTAACGTACCTTCAGGAATTTCATATGGACATCAACAATTATAAAATGTATAATTTCTTTCGAAGGAAGTGCCTAACATTGAGTACATTTTTGGTAAAATTATTACAAATTTGAGTTGTTCATTGTAAGTGATTTTCAACATCTAGACGAAAAACTGACTCAATTGTTATTAATCTCTGTTTTCCCTTTCGTTTTCAAATTTTAACCCGGGCCGACATTTTCTGTAAATAAATACTTTTATTCAATTTCCTTTTTTAACACAAAGAAAGGTAAAGGCTGAACAACTGTTTCAAGGATTACATTCAAACTTTTAAACGCACAGTAGTATAGTTCTGAGCTCAGACACGAGTCTGCCGTCAATTTTACGCTCTGGACCAGCACCAAAACCAATTTTGAACTCGGAATTTCATTAATGTGGAGGTATTTTCTTGATCTCGAGATTTCTGACTCGAAATTGTGACGAACCTCGCAATTTGTGCCAGTAAAAAATCTTCAAAGAACGAACTTCGTGATCATTTTTATTAGCTATCGTTGTATTACATTCTTTTGTTCCAAGAATTCATTTCCTCAGAAGCTTTTTGGAGCTTGCTGTTTTTCTCGACACTGTTGGACGAGATAAGAAGAGCTGAAAAAGGGTAGGCCAAACTGCGACATGGCAGAGGAAATAAATGTACGGTAGTTGGGAAGACATCAAGCAAACATCTATGCCTTACGCGGGATTTGAACCCTCAATCCTTCAGTCCGAGATAATTGCGTCTTACCGCTATCGACCTCCCAGCTGGGCAGATTACAGAAATTTAAAATATCCGTCACACCTATAAACGCGCCAAATACTTATTAAAATTGTATCAAAATTGTGAAAATACTGAAGCAACGAGTAAATGCAAAGGAATTCACAAACAAAATACATCACCAAGTAATAGTAATACCATACACAATCACGTGCATATACGTGTAAAAACATGACCAACGCTTTAAGTGGATCACAATAGGAATATGACACATTCCAATCAAAACAATACAATATTATAGTAGTATTTAATTATATTCATCCGTCCGTGAAGGGAGAATAAATTAAAGAAGAGCTTATATTTCAGGGCTACCTTTTTTGTAACACGTACCGACATCATTTTTGCTGTTGTATAATCATTTTTGCCAATGGTCAGACTTATCTTTGAATAGACCGTTTTTGTTTTATGTTATTTTTATTAAATAATTATGGATAAATCCTCAGTTTAGATTAGTACGCTTCCTTTGAAACTAATTCGGTTCTGGTAGCGTCTAGTGAATTTCATGTTATGAATTTAGTGATTTCAGTTATAATGTGAAGTACATTATTGTAGCATGTTCATCTCCTGTAGCAAAACCAATTATATTTAGTGTAACATTATTAAGGGCGGACGGTTTTTTAACAGACAAAATTTTTTATTCACATCCTGAGCGTAGGTAGTTAATACAGTTATTGTACTTTTAAGTAAACGCAATTATTACGTACCAATTGTGTTAGATACAAAATGTTGAATGTGACACAAAAAAGATGTGAGTATTTATTATTTCTTACAAATAGTTTCTTTGCTTCAGTAGAAAAAAAGGAAATTAATATCGCTAAAAATAGGATACGAACTATCATCTCACTTCTTAAAATGACTCGTGGGAGAGGTCTCCACGGACCTTTCAGTAGCTCCGGAGCATTTTGTATAATCCTTCCTTATAAATCTTGCGCCAGTTTCTCTGATACTTGCGTCTGCGAATTCTAATACACTAGTTACCTTGCAGGCAACCTTGATATGCCCAACCAAGAACAAGCGAGTCTCGCTACAGGCTGCAAAACAGGAGCTTAATGCGCTTGCTGTGACTCTAATTTTCATTTCGCGGATTAAAGATCACCGACTTCTGGCTATAGTTTCTTCCCTAATTTTAATATTGTTTCACTCTGCCTCTACATTATCAGTAAAAGCTGCCACTAGTAGCAACCTTCAAAATCTCCCGTGAACAAACCAGTGTTATGCAGTAATTGATGCTGTCAATTAAAACCATGTGTGGAGAAGAAATATTGTATCACTAGGTACAAGTGACATTATTAAAAAAAATTAAATATTGACAGCCATGTTTCATCAAAGTAATGTTTAGCTACCAAAAGAATGGAATTTTTGTTGCGTAATGTAAAGAATGAAAATATTCTAATGCATTAAAAGTAATATATAGCTATTTATTCGTATATCCCACATTAAAAAATTAAAAGATGAAAAACCAGATGCACAGAAATTATATTCATGATATTGAATATCTACATTATGAATTACTCTGAAATTAAACAGACGTATGAAGTGAATATGGAGGGGTGAATAGTGTCACTGATCAGGGAGCTCTCCTCAATCTGAATAAAATAACAAAATGTACGTTTTAGTTTTAATGCATAAATAGATTAGACATTAAATTGTTACATCCACACAAACAAACCGGACGCAGAATGAAGTTTTTACATATATTCATTTTTTACTGATACGTTATTTCTTGTTATTTTCGTCGAAGCAGAGACCGGTAGACCCTACATGACAAGGATGAACACGATTTTGGTTACGAAGGAAATACAAATACATATGAACGTGTTTCTACATGTTCTCTTATGGAGGGAAACTTCTTTAAAAGAGGAAGAAAAAATATGAAATTCAAGATATTAAAATCCGACTGAAATTGATATATACTTAGGAAGTAATTTAAAATCATTAAAATTCCATAAACAATTAAATATTAAATAACCACAAGCTTTAAATAGACCTATTTATCTCTAATTGTTAAACGGAGCTCAATCAATAGAATCCTCATAACGCTTTTCATGCTTAAATAACTATTCCAAATATCTGTCTGGAAACACTTATCCAAATTGAGAAGATTCTTGACGACCACCAAGCCCGTTACTCATTGTATGAAGATGTTGATGGCTTGCAACAAAGCACAAACGTTACAAGCACACAACACAAGATCAAAGTAAGCCACAGTGACAACCTAAATTTACAACGGAAAAACATTTTAAAAAAATTATGAAATCAAAACGTTTCACACACCTGGAAGCACGCATAACTACTGTCACAAGACTTCCCATTCTGAAAAGTCGTTTGGTGCCAGTGTTCTATATTTAATGCGCAAGTACAATAAACATTTTGTCACAATTACATTTCACAATTTTATGGAACTAAAATCAATACAAAACCAAAATTATATTTTATTTCATTAAATGTGTACTATAACAATAACATTAACATTGTTGGTATTATTTATTTCCCGAATTTTACGCCAACTCGCCTTTCACCCAAGCTACTGTTCGTCCACCTCGCGGACATGACCGACTGTTGAGAAGCGTTGAGAACCGCAAGGAAGCGTACTAATATGTTGTTTTTGGGGAAATACGAGCAACAAATCAAAATCGTAACTTTTAAAACCATATCAATAATGAGATCGAAGCTATGGTTGAACTTTTCCATCAAATATATTACTGTAATAGTAACCGAATGAAATGGTTCTGGTTTCCCAAATTTCTTCATAATTTCATGTATTATGTTACGCTGCTTTAACATTTCGGAAAAAATTATTGAGAGTTGTAAACAACAGATGGAACCTATATCAATTTTTTTCTTTGAATTTTGGTGATCTCTTCGCACGGTTTATCCCTAGCGTTGTTCACAAGCAGACGGACAGACAGACGGCAATATTTACACCATGGACGGACAGACATTTTGTCGTCAATTGATTTTCTAGTATTAAAGACTAATAAAACATAGATTCTGACTATATGTAGGGACGTAGTTTATCCACTTTTTCAGGGTCCGTCAATAAGGGTATTTCTGTCAAACATTCTCCGTTTACTCCGCAGCATTACAATATTTTCTCTCTTTTGAGTAAGAAATAGCGCGAGTTTAAAAATCAGTTCTTTAAAACAGGTCAAAAGCATTTCTTTAAATATGAGTAGTTAGCTTAATTTTTGCAATCTTCGAAATTACAGATTCAAAATTTCCGAACATATTTCGCTAGAATCTCTCAGCTATAACGTCGCAACGTTCGCGTTGCAATACAACGATGGAAATACCGCAAAGACAGCAGTTTGAAATTCTCAACCACGTCCCATTAAAATTTCCCTACTGAGTTGTGTTAGGGTTGTAAGTGTTCAATACCATCTCATTATACAGTCCACTCATGTGCTATGCCAGACACTCATTGAATGTAAAAACATCCTCACACATATTTTAGTGATACCGAACTAGAATTAGTAATAAAGATGAAACATAGGCTGTCTGCTAGTAAGTTTGTTCTTAATAAAAGTTCCAATGATTACCTTTTATAGATAAATAAATTTACTAAAAAATAAATGGATTTTATATTCCAATAGTATCTTGAAACAAGAAACAGCGTGGTAACGTTTCAGAGGTCGGGTTGTGCCACCATCATCAGGCCTTAAAAGAATATGTCAACCAATTCTTTGTAAATTGACATATTGTTTTAAGGCTTGATGTCAGGCACAACCCGACCTCTGAAACGTTGCCACGCTGTTTCTTGTTTCAAGATACTATTGGAATGTAAAATTCATTTGTTTTAATAAATATATTTGTGACTATAAAAAGTAATTATGGTAACTTTTATTAAGAAAAAATAGAATTAGTGATATTGAAGCCACAGCCGAGTAGTGTATCGTTCAATGTCGATCCCAAGAACTCTGTGAATACATCGACTTCGAAAGGAAAACTGTCCGCTTCTTAACTCCACACCATTTTGTGAAAGAAATCAATAGTCATGTCTCTCAGACAATCACATACACAGAATTTTAAAATATCTATCCTGAAACATTCATTTACGCTCATTGATTTTGGACAATTCAAAGTTTCACACCTTAAACACACGAGTTATGCCGTACGCCATTACATCGAAACAGCTCGCTCGCTGTATAGTATGTACGTACCCCTCTCGTTTGAAGTAACACTTGTATTTTAAAGCTAATTTACATTTATTTGACACGTTTAAGTTTGATTTTCTACTGTATATTTTAGGCATTTATTTGAATTTCACCTTTTTTTATACTTAAAAAGTCCGAGGAAGGAGCTGCATTGCGGAATTGGTGACTGCCAACCCACGAGTCAATGTTTACATCCCCTTTATTCTCTCGTTGGATAAAGAATAGGTGGCCTTGTTGCTGGCATTTACCGGACGACAAGAAATGGGGCCGGATGGGCAGAAAGGGAAGCAAGGCGGTGGGGTAGGATTGATTGATATAAGTCAATCATCAGTTACGCAGTACATTTAAACATTTGTTTTACCCAAAACGGGCATATTATTGCAATGGGCTGCCGCCCCCAAAACACTACTATCCTGATAATTACCTAATTCTACAAATAAAATACATGTAAATTTATTAATGTAGCAAGTTATATCCTTTTTTGTTGTTTATCTGACAGTAAATTATACCTTGTTTTTATTTGTTGTGACATTCATTCAATTAATCAATGAACTGATTATTTCAGTTCGTGTTATTCATATTAGAAATTAATTTTTTATTTAACGCAATTTTACAGCCAACGCATTTTCACACCAGGTGGCCCGCGACACTCGGATCCAACTTTGTTTCATCCTGCATGTCGGATCCAACCTCCTCCGCTGCCAAGGACCTTCCGGGAGGGTTCATTCTCTGTATCATCGACACGGTTCACTCTATTGACTTAATTACTGAATGGGCACCGTAAACTTCTGATCTCAGTAGGGACAAGTCCCAAATTCAAAAGTCCCAACTGATCTTTCGACGACTTTGATAGTGTAGTGGGTGTAAATGTATGTGTAAGAAAGACACATTTACATCCAGCACACAAACACCCATGTCGGGAGCTTAGAGGTGGTCCCGCCTGGAGCGGTGTCTCGCTGGTGGGAGATACCTGGATCGGGAAATCCTCTCACGTCGACGTGTAGGTCAGCCGAGGATCTCGCCATCCAGCGGGGGAAGACGACCGCCACCTCCCGTAATAGATTGATTGATTTTTTCATGTTTCCGGGCGCGTCAACTGCTGTGGTCATTAGTCCCGTTAGTGTAGTGCATGCTTTTTTCTCGGGAGATGGTGGTGATCTTCCCTCGCTGGATGGTGTGATCCGGCGCTGACCTACCGTCGGCTAGAGGGGGTTTCCCCCTAACGAAAACTCTCCCACCAGCGGGGCACCGCCCCAGCCGGGCCAAGCTCTAAGCTTCCGACCTGTTTCCCGGATTATAAGGTAGTGTAGTGCATGTTAGTGTAAGTATGTGTGTAAGGGGAGAGGATAGGACAAGGAATGGGAAGGACAGATCGCGCGCGGTCCGTATCCCGTTTGATATGGTACTGCTCCGGCATTCGCCTGGTGTTGATCGGAGAAACCACGGAAAACTACCGATCAGAGCAGCCGGCCGCTAGAAATCTCCTCCAGACAGCGACTGAATTCGACCTAGCTGAAAAGCTAGTGTCGAAAATCCTGCCGCCGTCAGGACTCGAACCTAGGACCTTCCGCTCAGAGGCGCTGCATTGACATCAGTTGATGCACTGAGCTACCGCTCCCGGTCCCGTGATAGAAAAACATGCAGTACACGTACAGTATTAATGATCTTAGCTATTGACGCGCCTGGAATCAGGAATCAATCAATGAGTCGGAGATCAGAGATCACCTATTCGGGATCCTGCAGGATATAAATGTGGACACCTTTTTCTTTGGCTTTACTCAAAATCAAATATAGTACTTGCCATTTAGTATATTTTTCCATAATTCTAGACGAAGTCATTGAATTCAAAATTCAGCATGATGCATACTGGCACTGGGACACGGTCCTCGGAGGTCGGGGCACGAGTGTAAATGTGAACCAGCGAATGTAATTTGACTGCGCCTTTGACACGAACCCCCAACAAACTGTTTGTCACCCTATTCTCTGACGTAGGGAAGATTAGAAAGTAAATCATTACAAATGGACGTTCTTAATGAATAGGGTGAGGCTAATGGTGCTTTCCCTTTCAATTAGCTTGTAATTCAATCTTTGTTGTCATTAAAATGTTATTCGTAATAAAATACGTTTTTCACTTTGATTTTGTCTACCATGTGTCCTCAGGAAAACAAATACAATTTAATGAGTTCGGTAGGCTCCGGTGGCCCCATACAGAACGTATTTGTATCTTAAGAAATACGAAGAGATAAATTCCTCTACAGATAAGCATGTATGATAATTAGTATATTAATTTTCTATGGTATCCTTTGTTGCTATTTCGAGTTCTGTCCAATCTCTTTTAAAACATTCGTGTATGTATTCGTGTTGGTCTGAGAAGGGTCTGATAAATGTTGAAAATGTGGGAAATGCGATTTTTTTATTTTGTAACTTAAACTGAAATACCTTTCAAAGTATAAAATATATTTTTAAACTCCGGATAATTATCGCCGTTCGGCAAAGGTGCAGGTTGAACTGTAGTACCAGTTTGTGTAGTATTCAGTAGTACAGTTTGACCTTGGTATCCGGTTAGATTGTAAGTAGGGTAAGGGGAATTAACTAAACTAAGAGGAGAGTAGTAGAAGTTCTTGGATTTTTAAATTCAAACATTAACCCTTTCAGATACATTTTCCCATATATAGTATAATTATTTGTTTTACATTAATGTATTTATTGTTTTTGCAAGTTTTACTTTATTAGATTTATTATTTGTGGTTTCAGGTTGTTCTGTAACGAGCCATATATTAAAAAAAAACATCAGAAGTCGATGAGAAGGATCGAAACAAAGTGATAATTGCATTTGTTCATTCAGTATTGTTTGGCGTAAGTCAAATTTATTGGTGGTTATTCTCAAATATAGTTGCATATGTTGATTTCCTCATGCGTAAAAACCAGAGGGTAAGTAAATGTTCTCACATCTTTATCCCATTGCTCTGATCAATCTGATAGAGTAGCTGATCTTAATCAAATTTGTTGACGTGAACTGTGCAAAAACATTCATCAAAATTTCTAATTATTTTATTAAAATTAATGATTAATTTAATTAAAATCGTAAATATATGTGCCTGTTTCAACAAATATGTGTTATTTATCTATCTACATTAAATGATTAAATTAATCTAATAGTTTACACATCTCGCCTGGAAAACTATCTCAAACACTTATCTACTGTGGCAGTGACAGTGTACAATAACCGGACGACCCAAATTTAGATTTTTAACTCTGAAAACAATGTGACTGAAAGGTTAAATGAATATGTGACAAACTCGGTAGCAACTGGATTTTCTCTCTCTTCTTCGCCCTAACTCAGAATGCTGTGTGATTTGATGAGATCTAATTAAAATTTCTCAAAAACCAATTCTACATAAAGGTGCAAAGTTTACGAATGGGAAATGTCCTTAAAAAATCCTGATAATCGCTCGAATCAGAAGGAATGAAAGTAATACAATGCACTGTATGTACATTATACTTCGATCAACCAGTGTGGCAGGAAATTTAGAAAAGATAACGGAAACCAGCATAATTGGTAGCTTTGATTCAGCCCTCGTGATATAATGACGTATTTAGATATACATACCGTATATGTACAACATACATATCTAAGTAGATCTATCTTTGAGTTAAGCGAAGAGAAACGCTAAGAAAATGGCCTATATTTACAATTAAAAATTTAATAAAAATAACTTAGTGCACAGTAGGAATTTAGAATAAAACGCAAACATTTCTAGGGTTCAAATATTATCAACCCCGCCCTGTTGGTTGTTGGCTTTATCCCTCAAGACAATCACAAGATTTTGGGCAATCCAAAATCACATTTCGGCTTTACGTATGTCTAAATGATGTCCACAAGTACGTTTTTGCTGCGATTTTCAACAATCACGAAAAAGGACAGAGAGAAGCTTCTTTTCACACCACCGAACTCCAATTTCTTATTATTTCTCTCTATTACCCTTCATTTAGCTCCCAAACTTGCTCTCATAAATCTCAACAAAAACACACACTCCATCCAGTGGTTCAACCTCAACGGCAACTAAATACGAATACTTACACACTTTCCAATAAACATTAATCCAGTCGGCAACGTAAGGCCACTCATATTAATATCCGAAAGGTTATGGTTCTCTCTTGCTTCCATCAGCCACCTTTAGGTGATAAGAAGCACCTACCTTATCTCCAAATGACTGCCCGGAAACCGAGACCTGAATCTTACAGAAACCTTACAATGAAGTGCATTCTATCCTTTCTGTCTACGTACTCATTCTAATGCATTTTTCAAATCCTTTCTCTCAGTGAAAACCATTTCTCTCTAACATACATCGCGAACACGTGGAAATGAGCCAAATGAGGCCATTTTTTCAGTTCAGACATTTAAAATTCGCGCCAAAATGTGAATGGAAAAACTTCTTTCACTAATGTTTAAAGAGTTTTTATTAAAATTATTGAAAGGCCTTGCTTACAAAATGATTTGGAACTTTTTGCTGACAAATGTTTGTTTTATGGGTAAAGTATTGTGACTCCCCCTTTTCAGTCATCATCCCGGGGTTGACCCACTCACCTGCTTCCCCGGCGTCGGCTTTGTCATCAGCTATGCTTGGCTGCTCCTACGTGATGCGGGGAGAATGCATGCGTCTTTCGGACTTGAGCATTCATTGACATTGAAACAATAATAATGATATTTAGAATTTTATTTGCTTGCTTTGTTTCAAGGAGGATCCCCGAGGTGAGGCCTCGCAGTACAGAAGTGGTCGTTAAACTATCGTACATCTAATACTTGAACTAACTGTTGCGATCACGGCACATAGCGAAGGCGCTAGCCTTACTCCACTGAGGTCCGGGTTCGATTCCCGTCGAATCTCACGTGAAATGTGTTCCAACAAAACAAGTTTGGCTGCTTAACAAGGGCTAGACCAACCCCTTTGAAGTATTCTAAACCCTACCCCATTCCTAATTCCTTCCCATTTCTAACCGCTGGGTGGTGACGCAGGAGCGCGTAGCGGAGAAGGCGCGTACGCGAAGATGGTACCTAGCGTTCCTCTTGACAACTGGCTGCGACGTGACGTGACATGACTTAAAGGTAATGGAGGATTACTCCCGCGCAAGTTAATGGAGTATTTCCTCCCCAGCGCAAAGCACTCAACGCCCCTTAAGGAGCTTGGAGACGCGTTGCGTCAATTTGTAAGACGCAACAAATTAAAAAAAAGCTGTTGGTGGGCCGCGTCGGCACGGTACCTCTTGACAGGGGAGTCGGTCCCCGACACACCTGACGCCCTCTGGGGCGGTAGACGGGCCGGCGGCTCTCGGCGCCTACGTTGGTCAGCCTCGGTGGCGACGCCGACGGCGGCGGTGGCAGCACACGCCCATCGGGGGCGCTGGGGACACCGCGAGCGGCCACGATTCAGCAGCGGCGGCCTCGCACGGCGGTGATGGGCCCCACGACAGCGTAGGGATGTGCCCTTAACAGCTGAACTGTTATTTCTTAACTGTTAACGTTTCGTAGCTGTTACGCAAAATAACAGTTATTTCGTTTATTGTGTTATTGGCTGTTATAGGCTGAATGCATAGAACTGCAATCTACTGGACCTAGTCCGAACAGTTATTTCGTTTATTCTGTTATTGGCTGTTATAGGTTGAAACGCAATCTACCTAATCCGAACAGTTATTTCGTTTATTCTGTTATTGACTGTTATAGGTTGAAATGCACAGAACTGCAATCTACTAAGCCTAATCCAAACTACTACAAGCTTTTGTGGCAACAATTTTGTACGGTAACAGCTTCATGATTTGCCACTGTTAAAATTATAGATTCATTAGTACATAATTCATCATTATTACACACCATATGCCACAATATTTTTTATATTTTATTGTATACCCTACAATAAGAAGTTTGTCCTTTAAATTAAGTTCGTCCAATATTATTTCTGCTCCATTGCTGCTTATGTGAGATCAACTAATATTTCCTTATTTTCCATAAAATAAAATGAGTTACTGTCAAATAATTCGCATTATAATACTTTATATTCGACAGTTATTAACACTTAAGCTATAGATAAGCAAACACATTTTTTGTCCTCATTATTTTTGGCACTTGTGACGTCACTATCCACAAGTTGCATATTTGGAAGAATATTTGCGATCTGAACTCGAAGCACTTTTATTTTAGTAATATTCTATACACATGATATAAATGATATAATAATAATAATAATAATAATAATAATAATAATAATAATAATAATAATAATAATAATAATGTCTTTATTAAGGGTGAGGCTCAGGCCATAGGGCCTGCTCTTCCACCTAACCACTGAGTCTACATTGATACAGAGTAGTAACATAAGAGGGGAGGGAAATCTGTACATTTACGTCTGGGAGTGCAAAACTAGGGACCATTCCGGCATATGTCTTAAGCGATTGAGTAAAGCCAGAAAACCTCAATCAGGATGGCGGCTTAGGGCCGAACAGCATTAATGTATAGAAATGGAAGAGAAGAGAAAAATGAGAGAAGGGAATCATAAATGAAAATGAAGTAGAAAATACGAACGAGAAAGAAGAAAGGAGAGAGACTAAAGGGGGGACAAACTGTACATTTATGACTGGGAGTGCAAAGCAAGGGGCCATCCCGGCGTACGCCTTAAGCAATTGAGTAAACCCAGAAAAAACTCAATCAGGATGGCGGCTTATGGCCGAACATTAATATAGAAGAATATGGTATGGATAGTAGTGAAAGTGAAGAGATGAGGCGTTTAGGGGAAAGGGTCGTAAAGACATAAATGGGGAAGACTGTGAAGGAAAGGGAAGGAAGAAAAAGCGAAGAAAAGGAGGAGGAAGTAGGTGGAAAAGTAAATTTTTTCCAGAAGCGGTACAGAAATGTTACGTTTGGTATACATTAGCACTTTACATAAATATACAAACATTTGTAACATCAAAGAAGCACAATAGGCTCTAAGTTAATAGTACCAGTAATTTATAATATAATATTGACAGTATTAAGAAACAATGTAAAAGTACAATAGGATATAAACATCAATTGTAAATATTTTAAGGCCAATATATTGTAGATATAACAAAGATGACAGTACAAATATAGCTGTAAGTATTTTAGCATTTATTTGGAGCATGGCTAATCACTTTTAAATATTTTATTTGAACACTTTCATTAGGATACACAGAAAATATGTGGTTTTTTAATAATTTATATGGTGTGAGGGGGAGTGAAAAATGAGAATAGAGTAATGAGGTATGGGGTGGAATTTTGAATTTAAAGAGTGAGGGAAGTGCGGCGTTTAGGGGGGCGGTGACCAGGTGCTTGATAGTGGGAAAAGTCTGGAAGATGAAGAGGACATTAATGCCATTCTATATGTCATTATACCTTACCCAAGTATTTAATTCGTTTTTGAACTTACGGAAAGTATTCGAATGTTTTAGACTCCCTGATAGTTTATTCCAGGCTCGGATAGCTGTAATGGTGAAAGATTTACTGAAAGAAGTCGTGCTGTGACGTGGTACACACAGTCGAGCTGAACTACGAGCTCGGTTTAATTTCAGAGGATTGAAATTACTTATTAGGCGTGTTACATGAGAACCGTGTAAAATTTTATAAAGAAGAAGTAGAGAGTGAAGTAACCGTCTTTTGTCTAGAGTAAGCATATGAAGTGAGTCAAAAAAGTGCGATACATGGTCGTATTTTTTTTAGATCAAAAATAAACCGTACGAATGCGTTCTGTGCTACTTGAAGTTTACGTTGTAATTTAGATGCCATATTTGTCAGAAGAGAGTCACAATAGTCAAAATGTGGCATAATAAGTGATTTAATGAGTGTCTCACGTGTACTAATTGGTAAAACTAATCGCAGGCGTTTCAGCGAATGCATTGGGGCAAAACCTTTACGGCAGGTTGAATCTACTTGCGAGTTCCAGCTGAGGGTGTTGTCAATAAACACACCTAGGTTCTTGACTTCGGAACACCAAGGTAGAACGGTGTCATTTATATAAATTTTAGGCAGAGTAGAAGAGGATATTTTATTCACAGTGCTTTTTGAACTGATAATCATGCACTGTGATTTATTTGGGTTTAATTGTAGGTCTAATAACGCTGCCCATTTGTTTAAGGTTATCAAATCTTCGTTAATTTTATGTCCGAGTGAGAAGAGTTCAGACGGGTGGCCACTTAGATATATCTGAAGATCATCCGCGTACATTTGATGACTGCAATATTTAAGTGCATTTCCCACATCGTTTACATACATTAAGAATCCTAGTGGCCCTAATACAGTGCCTTGGGCAACTCCGCGGTTAAGTTTCAAGACCCTTGAGCTGCGACTACCGGACACCACTCTTTGGGTTCTGGAAGTTAAATAGTTAAGAAACCATGTATGCGTAGGCTGTGCAAATCCCATGATTTTTAGTTTTGCGAGTAAGATGTCCTGATCTACTGAGTCGAACACTTTACTGAAATCCAGAAGAATTAAGATAATTATATTACTGTGATCTATAGCTGTTCTCGCATCTTCAATAACATTCAGTAGCGCAGTACCAGTATTCCTGCCGGAACGGTAACCTGATTGCTGATCGTTTAAAAGTGTTTGGTTTTGGAGATACAGTTCAGTTTGCTTACGGACGACTTTTTCGAGTACTTTAGAAATAGTCGGGAGGATGCTAATTGGGCGGTATTCAATAGGGTTTCTGGTTGATGCTGTCTTGGGAATAGGATGCACGAGCGCACTTTTCCTAGATAAAGGATATTGTCCACTCATTAGCGAGAATTTACTATTTCGGTAATGATTGGATAGGTCACATCTAGGCTATTTTTTAGCAGTTTGGCATTTATATCATCGGTACCTGAAGCATTAGATTTGAGACTTTGAACTATTTTTATTATATCCTCATGTTCCACGGATGAAAAGAAAAATTCGTCGTTGAATTTTGTTTCTGAGTTTTGGAGAAGCGCAAAGGATTGACTCTTCAAGTTACTGTCAAATGAAAGAACGTTACTTACAAAATTATGATTTAGAGATTCTAGGAGAATATTCGTTTCAATTTGGGGAGGACCTTTACCTATTCCTAGATTTTTCAAATTTTTCCAGATCGTTTTCTAATCGCGGATTCCGCCGAAGGTGGTGTGGTAATATTTTATTTTAGCGTTGCGGTATTTCTGCGTAACTAAATTTCTGAGCATTTTGTACTGTTTTTTAAATAGTTCGCATTTAGTTTTCCAGAAAGGACTATTGACGGATTTCCGGAAATGACTATTCATCCTTGGCAGTTCATCCAGTCTCGTTCATATCAGCTGCTTCTCAGTCTAAACATGTTTGGGAAAGTAGTGCAAGCAAGCACCGTAACGTAGCTGCATAAGCTTTACGGTGCTACCAACGTTATTCGTTTTGCGTGGTTTAACTCTTAGCATTCGTCACAACTGATTTAACTATTAGCAGTCGGTTGTGTTAAGTTACTGGTCATGGACCTGTTATTTTTCAACTGTTATTAATAACAGCTATTACGATTCAACTGTTATTGTGATAACAGTTATTGAAGAAAAGCTGTTAAGCCTATCTCTACGACAGCGGCGGCGGCGGCGGCGGCGGCGGCGGCGGCGGCGGCGGTGGCGGCGCGCGCCATCAAAGGAGCCCAGTGATTTCCGCGTCTAGACCCGACGATCGAGCATCAGCTGGGAGGCTGTACCTTTTGAGGTTGAACAATAATAGTTTCCACAATAGGTTTGCGGCGTGTTGAGTGGTGTACATCTCTACTCAGTTCCATTGGTACACGTCCGGCATTTGACCTCCGTTCCTTTGAGCCATCAAGGAGCCCAATGGGCTGACCTATTGCCGATGCCGCAAGATGGAGTGCCAGGTCTTGTTTCCACTGCAATAAATGTGCGTTCAGGATGCCTACTGCTCCTGCAATCTGGCAGCGTACTCCAAGAGGACAAAGCTGTCACCCAGACACTTCTCCCGTGCTTTCATGTGATGGTATTGTTTGATTCACTCGTAAAGAAACCAGAGTCGTAAAAGTGAAGTTAAAAATTTCGTTTTTTGCATAACAGTAATATAAACGACCTTTTCTGTTGAGATAAATTTTTTATAATCAGGAATTTCACGTTACAAATGATGACGTATTAGCATTTTACGGCATGAATGATTGCGTCATTCATTTTGCAATAAAGAAAGTATAAATTTGAAAACTCACTTCACTCATCGCTCGTTTTCAAAACTTGTACTGGTGCAATAAAGCTTAACATTATAAACTAATTGCATAAACTACTATTAACGGTCACATGCGTCTTTAACCCCTGTTAACCCGCAACCCTAGAGGTTTGTAAAGTGCGCTTTTAACTACTTGTATTTTATCGTCCTTAGCAACGAGTTTTGACATTCTTAGCAACATAAATAAACATTTATTCATCCCAAGTCAACTGTTTATTAAAATACATGACGATGTACAAAACAAATGAGATTCAAACAATTCAGAATGAAAGTAACTCATATTTGTTTTTGGTATAATTTATGTTAATTGTAATATTAATAGTACAATGAGAAAACATATTAGGTAAATTAACCTCATTTTCCTGGCATTCAACCAAATGAAACTCTTCTCCGATAAGGAGAAGAGACTGGACTGTCGATGCGAAGGTGTCGCTGTTGGATGTCGACGCGCCCACTTCTTCATCGAACGTCATTTACTTAGGTATCTTTCGGTTCAGGAGAATGATTTGCATCCATCTGTATCGAACACGGAATAAGAATATTATTTAAGTATATACTGCAAGCAACACTCCACAATATCGTACTAACGTGGCGCAGCAACAGAATTCAAGTGTTTACAATCGCAGTAATGTCGTAAATTTTAGAGTAAATCATGAGATTTTATGGGGACCGACAAAATGCTGAACATACCACGAAATGGTGCAGTGTTATTACTGCCTCGTCCAAATTAATAATCTCGGCTCCGCTACGCTGCGTCTTGATTTTGAACTTTTCGCCTCCAACATTACGCACTAACATTTTGCTACTATCATTAAAAGGTGTGTTAGTAGTCATTTCGTAATACGATACTGTTATAATATTGAATTAACGTAACCCGATGAAATAAGCCACTCTAATCCGTCGGCGTCAGTTTCGGATTTAACAGACTGCCGTTGTTTAAAAAATCAAAACAAATGCTTAGTAGTTGAAGATTGCGTACGATTTCACATATTCCAAGAAATTCTATTTCTTGTGTATATATTTTTTTTCTTGTGAGAAGAAAGTATAGAACGAAGAGTATTGAACGACACACGGCCGATAACACAATCAACAGACTCAGCGGGTTATAAATCTAAGCCTTGATTTGGCATGTTTTTTAATCTCTGTCTGTTTTTCGTTATTTGTCGGCATAACGCTATTAATAACTATAATTTTGGAGTTATTGCAATGCAAAATGTCAGTACAATGTGACAATTGAATATGTCAAATACCTCAACCGGTTACTGAAGTTTTCTTCTTGTTCTATTACAAGATTGCTTTATACCAAGTATTCAAATTATATGAAATTTTTTCTTGAATAAATCTTGAAAAATTAATTTCTTGAAGAACTTTCTAAGTACTCAACGAGATAATATTTTGGAAGTTATCCATTTTTTATGTTGTGATTTTGGTGTAATTTTCAGTTGAAAGATGTAAGCATTTTTTCTTTTGTGCAATGTAAACGCAAGGTTTCGTCTGGTTTGGATAATTTTATTTGTAACTAATTTCCTAACGTTAGGGCAATAAAATTTCACCATCAAAGCTACCCGTTTGTAAACATTTCTTCTTACACAGGCTCGCCACACATTCCCAATTAAAGAACAAATTTCGTGCTATACACTTTAACGGAGAAGTGGGTTTGTTGTACAGCAACTCTGGTTGAATTGCAGATGTTTCGTTGTTCCACAAAACAGTCACGCCCACTCTAATTAATTAGCATTGCGATGTTGGTAAGCTGCTACAGCAGACTTTAATTCCCTCCAAATGCCACAGCAATTCAACTCAGAGGCCAGCCCCACGTGTTTGGCTCTTACTTCAGACTATGAAAGCAACGGAAAAATGAAAATGTTTTAAAATGCATTTAATTGTCTGCAAAATTCTGAGCCATATGAACTGAAAACATATATCTAATAATCGATTGCATTGGTTTTGTATATCGTACTGTATTATTATTTAATGCAATGCTTGTAAAATTTACAATTGTCAACCCATTTGAAGATTCTTAACAATCTTGTTGCTGATACGATCTAAAAAAAGAAAGCATTAATTATTTTAACATTATTAAAATTTTATTACATCTGACGTCAACAAAACATTTGTATTAACAGTTAACTGTACTGTAGTAATAGTGTATTACTCGCTGAACGTTTCTTGAACGATGACCTTGCTTCCCCCTGCCTTGAGCAAATAAACAGTTGAAGGCAAAGGCTCGCAGCGTGCACAGATGACATTCCAAGCATTTGATTTATTTGGTCAAAAAAACAGTAAAAGGTGTATATGACGTATGGGGGAGAAGAATATTAGCACACGTTTTCTTGAGTACCTGCACAAATGCATTGAAACCGTTTTTCCTTTGTTAACTATTAATTTGTTGTTACGAAACCAATTTGAAACTTCTGAAATTGTACTATTTTCTGCTTCTTTTTTGCAAAGAACATTCGTGTCATCAGCAAACAGAACTGTTTTTCCATTTTCAATGAAGGAGGGCAGATCGTTTGCGTGGAACAGATAGAAGATTGGACCTAGGATCGAACCTTGCGGGACACCGTGCTAAACTGCAAAGAATTGGAAAGATAAGTAAATAATGTCCTTTCGTGCCAGCACGGCATTTCTTATTAAAACTTGTTTGGCGCGAAACATAAGCTAACGAAAGCTAGTTGCTTTCATAGCCGAGAACTTCTGTTCAGCTTTATTACCATTATCTAAATAAATGGCAGAGATAGGTCCAGGTCCTTCACGAAAGGCATCAAAAAATTTTTTCTAGTGTCCCTGCTGTTGCCTACTAAGATCGATGACCTGGCCACACACGTATTATACGCGCACGTTTTCTTGAGACCCGAAATATATACCACCACTCCTTTGCCAACATTAGTTGGATTAAGTATAAATGTCAGCAAGGAGCATTGTAGACAAAATCTGATAACTGGAAACGTTCGCTAATGTGTAATAGAAACAATTTTGCATCGGAAAACGAACTTCAAATTTGATATAACATTCCTTTCGTGAAAATAACCAAACTTCCCACTCCTCTCGCAACTAGGGAAGCGAAGGCTCAACAAAACGGGGGCGCATAATTGCAAGTTTGACTTTGATTTTCCAAAGGTCGGCATTACTGTAAATATTCCAGCGGCCGACTGTAACTACAACCTCCCCTCCGCCCGCATTTCTTCAATCCATCGTTGAGGAAAAGTTGCGCGACTAGTACACGGCAGCTCTTAGCAGTCAGATTCTTGTCGTCATCAGCAGAGGCATAGCTGAAGTTGGTGTCACCCGGAGCAAAACTAATGGAGTTACCCCCTCGGAAATTAAGTATAAAAATATTTATATCTGAATATTTTATACATTATTTAATAAAAATGCTAGTACATTTGCACGATATTAAAGATAATCTGTAGATTATTTTATCAACATTAACGATAACATAAGACCAGGGACCGAATACTGAAATAATAGCGGTAAAGGTATTTATACCGGTATACAAATACCTTTACCTCTATTATACCTTTATTCAAAATACCTTTAAAAATACCGGTATAAGACGTCAAATACCGGTATTTTTAGAGGTATTTTACCTTTATCCGACGTCTATACCGGTAAAATACCTCTATTTAAAGGTATTATACCGGTATTCTCTCATCAAAATACCGGTATTTTCATAAGAAAATACCGGTATTTCAGTAGAATCATACAGGTATTTGGGGGAAATTCATTGTGATTTTTTCCGCTGAGATGGCTCAGAGGAAACAACTATTTACACGGCAGAGTTTCTGACCGGGAGGTCCTAGGGTTCGAGTCCCGAGGGTGGCGGATTTTCGACACATATTCTAGCTAGGTCGAGTTCTGCCGTTGACTGGGAAGTCGAGTTCTGTCGTCAGACGGAGGGACCAGCCAACGGTCTTTCGCAGACATCAACACGAGCTCGTTCGCTGACCTTGGACCTCACGTCCGGGCGCAAAGCTTGGCGACACGTGATAGAGTGTTGAAAATTTATCCGTATAAATCTTGTCCTTTCTAGTAGCGATAAAAAATGGAGAAACGTGTCTTCTTATCCATAAATGAGTCTTCCCACGCATACCAAACTTCCTTCTTGCACGACTGTGTTTATCACTAAATACGATTATTTGCTTAAATTTGATCGTATCACTAACATTCCCGAAAACAATTTTTTCAGTTGGCCCAGTTTCCTTATTCTGCACCATAATTAATAATTATATATATATATATATATATATATATATATATATATATATATATATATATATATTTATAAATTATATATAATTATTAATTATAACTAAAAAAATTTTATTTTAGCCCTATTTATTAATGTATAATTAAGATTTAATTGTGAAATGAAGTAAAAGGAAATCATTTTTTAACAATAACAAAACTGGGCCTGAAAGCCTGAGCGTTCGTGATTATCTCAAGGTGTCAACGCTTCACCTCCCTTCCGCTGGCACTACCAAAATCGGTTACCACAAAACCACATATACCACCATTTAGAACTATTTAATTGCTAATTAATTACGCAAAAATTAATTTTTTTGCTCTTCAAACTTTTGCGTTATGTATGGTGAGCTAGCGGAAGATTCCGCTGGATCAACCACAATTAGTTACCACAAAACCAAATACGCCAACTTGTAGAGCGATTTAATTGCTAATTAATTACGCAAAAATTATTTCAATTGCTCTTCAAACTTCCGAGTAAATAATTATAAACTAGCACTTCCGGTTTCCGCTGGCACTACCACAAACGGTTACCACAAAACCACATACGCCATCTTGTAGAGCGATTTAATTGCTAATTAATTACGCAAATATTAATTTTTTTGCTCTTCAAATTTTTGCGTAATGAATGGTGAGCTAGCGGAAGATTCCGCTGGATCTACCACATTTAATTACCACAAAACCAAATATACCATCTTGTAGAGCGATTTAATTGCTAATTAATTACGCAAAAATTAATTTTTTTGCTCTTCAAACATTCGAGTAATTAATTGTTAATTGCCGGGCACACGCGGCCCGCCGGCCGGCCGGCCGGCCGGCCGAACGGTTGGCGTCGTGACGTCACGGTTGAGGGATATCCAGGCCGCAGCCGTCGCGCCGGCGCCGCTGCCCGCCCGGCTGACTGGCAAATTTAAATGAAATACACGAACTGGCCGTGAACTGACTTCGATATTGAAAATTATGCCAGTACTTTGTTATGTTCATAAAGGTCTTCCAAGTACTTTGCTAATGTTCGCTGTATGACCGTAAGCGTGTCCTAACCTACGATATGTTGGAAAATACTTGATTCTATTGTAGTACGTTCTGTGGTATCGAGTTAGAAATTCATTTTGTTGACATTGTATTGTTTCAATTGTGTCGGGCTATATCGAAAAACATTGCCTATGTGACATTAACCCCTTACAGGGTTATAGCAGAAGTATTTGTACACGTGACTTACTGTTCTTTCACAGTGGCAAAGTTATTTGTAAATCGAGGTTTGAATTATGGGCATTTTTTGTAGCATCTGCTAGTCATAAATCAGTAATGCGATTGACGACTCTTTGGATATGTGTAGATATTTAATAACTATGGAAGGATAAACATTATCTTTAGAACATTTGTTCCATTGCTATTTGGCTCACTTGTGCATCACTTGTGCTTTCCAAATGAATTTTAAAACGTTTGGAATGCTTTTAAAATTTGTATAGGAAATATTTTATAAAAATGAGTTCGTATTATGTTAATGTGTTTATAATTCGAGTATTTTAATGTAACATATTATATTCGATATTACATATTCTTCCCTGTTTGTTACATATTCTTCCCAGGGACCGAAAAGGTATTGAATACCGGTAAAAAATACCGGTATAATACCGGTATTTTTCGATACCTTTTTCAAATACCTTTATTCTTTTATACCGGTAAAATACCTCTATAGGACGTCTATACCGGTATGGACGTCCATAAAGGTTATACCGGTATTATACCGGTATTTTTAATGAAGAAATATAGCTTACCATCCATACATGTTGAAAACATAGGTTACTTTAGTTAATAATATCTCACAAAATGTTTATTAATCAAATATCATTTCATAATTGTTATTTATTGTTTAAATTATTATTTTGTATACATATAAAACAACTGTATTAAATTCTATTCTTATTATTGTAAATGTTTTGTTTTCGGGCGTTTACGTTTTGCATACGTTGTATGTATTGAAAACCTCCCTTAATTTAAACTTCGGAAAAGTTGAAATATGAAATAATAATTATTGATTCCATTGAAGAGAACCTTTTCGTAGTGTCCTACATCGAGCTATCTCCCATCTGACCTGAAGGATGACCTAAGCCTGTCTTTGTATTTCGCACATGGAGAGGCTGTCAACGTATGCGCCGATCGTAGGCGTAGGACCGTTTCGTCCCTCCCCGACCCCTCCTTCGGCGAACTGAGGAAGCGTTGACACCTTGAGATAATCACGAACGTTCAGGCTTTCAGGCCCAGTTTTGTTATTGTTAAAAAATGATTTCTTTTTACTTCATTTCACAATTAAATCTTAATTATACATTAATAAATAGGGCTAAAATAAAATGTTATTTTCCTGGTTAATATGAAGGGTTTAATATATTTTGACATTAACTGCAAATATTGAGAAAATTTGTAATAAAAGTAAATTATTATGTTGTTGTTATTATTATTATTATTATTATTATATTATTATTATTATTATTATTATTATTATTATTATTATTATTATTATTATTATTATATTACATTATTATTATTATTATTATTATTATTATTATTATTATTATTATTATTATTATTATTACTATTATTATTAGCTATTAACATCGCATGTGGGCAAGGGTTCCCTTCTACGCGGGTAGCTTACATTGTAAAATGCATCTGGAGGAGCCCACTTCGAGAAGAGTGTTTCTTCCGTAATAATAAGAAATATATACTAATATTATTAATTAATAAAAAAGAGTTTATCAATATTAACATTTTTACTTTTTAATTAAAATTAACATTTAATTTAAATAAGAATAGTTAATGTCTATTAGCATTCAATGTCAATTTTTAATATTGTTTTAGTTACAATTAATAATTATATATAATTAATATATATATATATATATAATAATGATTAATTATGGTGCAGGTATAATAGAAGTAAAGGTATTTCTATACCGGTATAAATACCTTTACCGCTATTATTTCGGTATTCGGTCCCTGATTCTTCCTGTTTTTATTACATATTTATGTACATATTCTGATGTTTCATACCACATGTACTTGTATTTATGTACATATTCTGATGTTTCGTACTACATACTACATGTTGTTTCGGTCTCAACTCATCACGTGTTTGTACCTCATGACATTGTTGACAAGAAATATTGTAATGATTTGTACCGGTCCGATAACATAATTTATTAAATAATTTATTGAACAGTATTTCCAGTCGAACTCCAAGAGAATTTAGGCAACGCCGGAAAACAATGAGCGATCGTGCCGCGGAAGGGGAATTTTTTGGAAATCAGTGAAAACGGGAAATTTGGGGCAGGGCAACGTGAACACCATTTGGCGGACAATTTTAGAAAAACTATGACACCAAGATCAAGAAAATCGCACCACGGGTTCACGAGAAATCATAAACGAAAGAATTTGTATTTTTAACATGTTTGAAGTAGCAACATGAAGTCATTGTTGATATGCTAATGACATAGGGAAAACCACATTTCGGTTAATTTCTTGAGAACGCGTCGACGGATTACGTCGAAACTTTGGAAAGCAATAGAGGAAATTACGAGGAATCCGGCAAAATTAGTCTCGACCCGGAGGAACGAATGCAAGACCGGAAAGAATTAATCTAAAGTATCATTACATAGGGGATTAAGAAACAATCGACGCGCGAGTAAAATACAGCAACACCACACGGCATCCCGGAAGGTACGAATATTACATTGTAAATAAAAGGAACAATAAAAAGACCCGATGACAACGGATTAAATGTTTACAAGGCCCAGAAGAAAGATAGTGATTACGAAACAGCGCTAAACACCGAAAATGTCGAACTTGAACATAAAATATAGTGGTGAATTTCAGTCGGTGATGGGCGGCTGTTTTGAAAGATGAACAACGCTAAGAAAAGGACAACAATATTGTGTTGAAGTAGACGGGGAGAAGCAGCTTAGATCTGGGAGAGGTCAGATGTATGTGATAGTAGTGAAACTTTTATTTTCGGACTTGAACACGATACCGTTGATTTTATTTTGCAGTGTTAAGTAATGAACAGTAATCTATCGCAACATTTATTGGTGATTAATGGAATTTAGGTCGCGTTAGAATATTAGTAGAAATTTAATTATTTTAATTATTCGTCATTTTCGTTCGTGTTTATAGTAATTTTGTAATAGTTGTTTTTGTGTTTATCCCGGAATAATTGAGCCGGCGGAATTAAATTTAAGGACGGTGAATAATCGCCGCGAACAGCAATTTTTGGATTTTGGACGACGGGCGATTGAATTGGAGCCTGGGCAAAGGAGACTGGTAGCCAGCGAGTATCTACGTGTCCAGCGGGGTTGGAAGCAGACGGCAGTGCTGTGTAGGCGAGATGCGCAGAGTGGCAGAACAAGGGAAGTGACGACAACCTATTTTTTTATTATTGCGTGAATGAAGGAAATCCACAAAAAGGAAAGACATTCTGTTGAAGACCAAGTATTGTTTCATTAGTATTAGATTAAATTTTAGGGTACAACAGAATGCGCATTCGAGTGAATGAGTGTAAATATTTTTTTTTTGTTGTTATGTGTGAATGTGTATAATTAATTTTATGGGTTATTGTATGTGTTTGAATATTAGTGTCAATGTGTTTATGCAAAGGAGCAGAAATCGCCGCGACCAAACGAATGCGGTGATGTTCATAGACCGTAACGGGCAGAATTTGTGTTAAATTTGCTAATACAGTAAAATAAATAGATGAGCGCCTACGGCGGGTCATTTGAATTTTGAATTGTGTTATGTGTACGTTATTTATTAGCTAGAAACTGACCCAAGCACGATCACGCCGATATTTTTTTTAGTGTTCTCCGTATGGAGCGATCACGGGATTCACGCCAAGGTGAGGCGGGCAAATGCTAGCTGAGGCGCGGGCACTAAAGATCAGCCGGGAATTAATAAGTAGGAAATTGTGTGACAGTGGCGACCAACGTGTATGTTCAGATGTTGAGGTTTTTTAGGTTTATGTGTATGTTTATGTAGGTGTTTATTTATGTTGACGTATATGTTTATGTTTAGTTTAGTTCAGTTAGGCAGGAGCCTCTTTTTTGTTGCTACAATATCTATATTCAAACTCCTTTAAAACCATGGTGGAAATTTCCACCATGTTTAAAACATTCAATTACAAACTATCTGCCAGCCCCTTTTCCAAATAGTCTTCCTATTTCTTAAATACATGTAATGACAGTGTAGTCGAAGTATTTGTGTTTTGAAATCAGTGTAGTTTTAACTAACTTGATTTGAAGTACGTAATCCACAATATACAGGTCTGGTGTGAGCCCCGATTAGGTCAATTAGGCATTGTTGAATCGTTGGCAATGTAATAAAGCCTTAAGAAATAAACCAATTTTTTCAAAGACCTAGAAGAATTGAAAACTTCACTGCTGTGCAGCTAGTAAAATATTAAGATGTGTAAAGTAAAAATATTAAAACCAAAAAATATACATAAAAATGAAAGACAAATATTAAATAAGTATTAAATATGTTTGACGTATTTTTTGTTATTGACCGTAATAAATGAAGTGAGAGGTACTGTTTAAATAATTCTGAACACAAACTACACAGAAGTTCAATAAAATATTTTATTATTTATTGTATTTATTTTGTCTATGTGAATAATATCAGTTGGAATATTACATATTCGTTATAATTCTACATGAAAATACCAATATTATAATACATTAAATATAACAATGTACATTAAGAGAAATCTAATGAAATTAATAAATACTAGTGACTGCCTCATTTCACACAAACTGGTTATCTGTATAGAAGCACATGCACATGCTCTGCTCAAGAGAGAAAAGTAAAATACCCCTATAAAAGAGTAATGTATTATACACTCTAACAAATATTTTTACAAAACACTTAACTAATAATACTAAATACACTAAATAATACTGTAAGTTTGTGACGTCAAGCGAGAGTCGGGTGGCAGCTTCAAGGGGAAAGAGAAGGGGTAGTGTCGAGATTGAAACGAGGTGGGAACACAGACCGTCGAAATCTCAAGGTCATCTAACAAACAAATTCAATAGTTCATCGCCTCTTGCCCCCCCTTCCCCTCGCGGGACACTCACATCCTGCAGACTGGGCCTGAGAGTGGATCTATTCTTCACATAAACCATTACCATTGCCAATTCCCCGTAATTTTCACACAAACTCTTTTTATTTATTTAACATAAAAAAACAGTTAAAACTGCGTATGACGTGCTATGGGGAAAAGTGAATTGTGTGCGCATTTTCAAAATTCTGTGATCCCTACACTAAGTCATATACTACTTAAATTTTGAAAACAGGAGAAGGAGGAAAAAAAACACTCCCATGTAATAAAATCTATTTTCAAGGATAAATAAGCAATACATTTTGGCTCTTATCCATGTTGTCCTACGGAATAATACTTCCTGCCGCGACAACATAGAAACGATAATTTGAATAATTGTATTTCCCACTGAATTCTAGAAGACATGCACAGAAAATGAAGTTGAAAATGAACTCTTATGTTTAAAGTATTACTGAAAATGTTTAAACTCTTTTTCTTGAGATGGCGGATGAATAAGCTTTTTCTTGAGATTCTTGGCGGAATTAAATGTGTATTCCATTGAAAATATTTTCGAAATTTCTGTTGTACATCTTACTTCACTAAAAGTGATAATACTTTGCATTTACAGACCTCCAACAAAGAGAACTGCAGATTATATTTTGTTCTTAGAAAACCTGGAGATAACACTTAACAAAGTCAGCAATCGCTCTTTTGAATCCATTGTTATGCGGAGATTTTAACATTGATTTTCTGGTCGATTCTTGCGAGAAAGAAAAGTTTCTCAATTTAATTAAGTCCTTCAATTTAGACATTACAATTAATGTACCTACACGGATCACACAACATTCGATGAAGGCAATTGATCAAATTATAATTAACAAAACTACTACTCGATATGAAGTTGAAACAAAAGATTTAGGATACAGTGACCACGATCCACAAATTCTTACCATTATAAGAAATGCCATCACTGACACAATAAATAATACAAGTATGACTAGATTGTTTACTAAAAGTAAAATTAAATTAGTCATTGATTACTTGATGCAGGAGTCATGGGAAGCGGTTTATAATTCTGTTGATACAAACAACAAATATAATTCTTTTTTTTTTCAACTCTTTCATTTCATTTTAACCCTTGCTTTCCTCTTCAAAAACGAAAATTAAATATTTCACGGAAAAGCAATTCTTGGATAACACAAGGGATTAGGACATCTTGTAAAAACAAGCGAATTCTTTCTTTCATTTCTAAACGTCATGACGTATCTCAAGATTTCCTTATCTACTTTAAAAAATACAAACGAAAAGTCATAAGGCAGGCTAAAATCATGAAAAACGATCAGGATATTTTGAACTCAAATAATAAAACTAAAGCAATGTGGAATATAATTAAAAATACTACCAAATCAACTAAAAAACCCGTAGAGAATGTCGTTTTAAAATATAACGATATAAATGTGAACGATCCGGCAACAATGGCTAGTCTCTTTAACCAATACTTTTCGAGAATTGTTGCCGATCTCACTAAGGGTCTTCAGCCACAAAATTCAAAAACAGATAGTTCACCCAAAATTTTAGACACAATGTTCGTTTCCGAAACTTCTTCCTATGAAATTCTCAAAATAATCGGTAAACTTAAAAATAAATATTCGTCCGGTTTAGATGAATTCCCGGATTCTTTGTTAAAGACTTGCGCGTATGCCATTATACACCCGTTAACTCACATATTTAATGCATCTTTATGCACTGGAACGTTTCCAGATATTTTCAAAACAGCTAAAATTAAGCCGCTCTTCAAAATAGACAACAAAAATGAAATTCAAAATTATCGGCCCATTTCTCTGTTATGAACATAGCAAAGTACTGGCATAATTTTCAATACCGAAGTCAGTTCACAGCCAGTTCGTGTATTTCCTTTAAATTTGCCAGTCAGCCAGGCGGGCAGCGGCGCCGGCGCGACGGCTGCGGCCTGGATACCCCTCAACCGTGACGTCACGACGCCAACCTTTCGACCGGCCGGCCGGCCGGCCGGCCGGCCGGCCGGCCGGCGGGCCGCGTGTGCCCGGCAATTAACAATTAATTACTCGAATGTTTGAAGAGCAAAAAAATTAATTTTTGCGTAATTAATTAGCAATTAAATCGCTCTACAAGATGGTATATTTGGTTTTGTGGTAATTAAATGTGGTAGATCCAGCGGAATCTTCCGCTAGCTCACCATTCATTACGCAAAAATTTGAAGAGCAAAAAAAATAATATTTGCGTAATTAATTAGCAATTAAATCGCTCTACAAGATGGCGTATGTGGTTTTGTGGTAGTGCCAGCGGAAACCAGAAGTGCTAGTTTATAATTATTTACTCGGAAGTTTGAAGAGCAATTGAAATAATTTTTGCGTAATTAATTAGCAATTAAATCGCTCTACAAGTTGGCGTATTTGGTTTTGTGGTAACTAATTGTGGTTGATCCAGCGGAATCTTCCGCTAGCTCACCATTCATAACGCAAAAGTTTGAAGAGCAAAAAAATTAATTTTTGCGTAATTATTTAGCAATTAAATAGTTCTAAATGGTGGTATATGTGGTTTTGTGGTAACCGATTTTGGTAGTGCCAGCGGAAGAGAGGTCAACGCTTCCTCAGTTCGCCGAAGGAGGGGCCGGGGAAGGAAGAAACGGTCCTACGCCTACGGCACGGCGCATACGTTGACAGCCTCTCCATGTGCGAAATACAAAGACAGGCTTAGGTCATCTCTCAGGTCAGATGGGAGATAGCTCAATGAAGGACACTAAGTAAGAAAAGGTTCTCTTCAATGGAATCAATAATTATCATTTCATATTTCAACTTTTCCGAAGTTTAAATTAAGGGAGGTTTTCAATACATACAACGTATGCAAAACGTAAACGCCCGAACACAAAGCATTTACAATAATAAGAATAGAATTTAATACAGTTGTTTAATATATATATATATATATATATATATATATATATATATATACACAAATTAATAATTTAAACAATAAATAACAATTATGAAATGATATTTGATTAATAAACATTTTGTGAGATATTATTAACTAAAGTAACTTATTTTTTCAACATGGATGGTAAGCTATATTTCTTCATTGAAAATACCGGTATAATACCGGTATAACCTTTATGGACGTCCATACCGGTATAGACGTCCTATAGAGGTATTTTACCGATATAAAAGAATAAAGGTATTTGAAAAAGGTATGGAAAAATACCGGTATTATACCGGTAATTTTTACCGGTATTCAATACCTTTTCGGCCCCTGGATATGACAAAGTAATAGCCGAAATCGAGACTCTTGGACCACTGAAATGCTGTGACTCACTGCTTATAGTTCACGATTGACTTTACAATATTTCTCTTTGCTTTCTTAGTATGTATGATTTAATTGTATAACCATTATATATATATATATATATATATATATATATATATATATATATATATATATATATATATATATATTTTTTAATAAATCATTGAAATTATTATGTAATTCGAACTGTAACATTTTATAATGAGTGTCAGCTCTAAAATGGTGTCACCCAGGGCGCACCGCCCCCCTCCTGCCTCCCCAGCTGCGCCACTGGTCATCAGCCTTCAAGCGAGCGCGCAGTGCCGCGCCGCACAGCTTCTGGGCGGGTCGGCAGTTTTTTTCGCAGTTGCGCAGCTGCGCGTGCAGGGGCAGCGTGTCCCTAAGCCCCAGCGGCGGCGCCACAATCCCTGATCCGCCCGGCCACACGCGCGCGCTGCTACAGCGCGGGCGGCATTAGCCCTGCTAATGAGCCTTCGCCCGCCTCTGCCTCCGCCGGCGCTGGCGCTGGCGACCGCGCCTTATCCCGCCCCCGCCCCTGCCTCCACCATCCACACCCGACACCGCTATTGCCGTTTCCACCACCTTCGCCTCCAAAACTGCCGCCGATTCCGTTACCCTCTTCGCCTACGATTCCGCCTGTCACCGCCGGCGCTTGCGGGCACGCCTTATCCCGCGTTCTCCCCCCCCCGCTCCCGCCCCTGCCTCCTCTGCTCCCTCCCCTGCCTCCACCCCCTGCTTCCGTCACCGCTATAGCCATTTCCATCAACTTCGCCTCCAAATCAGCCACCGCTTCCGTTACCCTCTTCGCCTACGATTCCGCTTCAGTCACCGCCGGTGCTTGCAGACACGCCTTACCCCGCTTTCTCACCTCCACGGCCTCGCCCCTGCCTCCACCCCCGCTTGCGTCACCGCTATTGATATTTCCACCACTTTCGCCTCCAAAACAGCCACCGCTTCCGTTACCCTCTTCATCTACATCATCCGCCGGTGCTTGCGGCCATGCCTTACCCCGCGTCGTCCCCAGTCTGCATTCGCCTCCGCATATCCCACCCCGTTCCGCTTCAGTCTTTGGTTTCGACTGCACCACTGTCATCTACAACGCCTTCCTCTCCACCACCGCCTTTGACTCTGCTTTCATCATCCAGTTTGCTCCGTCACCGCCTTAGCAAACACGTTCACTTCCAACACCGACTCCGTTTGCTCTTGCAGCGTCCTCCACACTCTGTTCACGCCTCCGCCTGCCCCGCTCCTTCCCTCCTCACTTCGCTCCCGACATCGGTTATCCCATTTACACCACCTTTACCTCCAAAACAGCCACCGCTTCTTTTACTGTCTACGTCTACGATTCCGCCTCTGTCACCGACGGTGATTGCGGACCCGCCTTACCTCGCGTCCTCCCCAGTCTCGACCCGCCTCCGCATATCCCACCCCGTACCTTCTCCCACTGCGATCGCGTTCTTTCTCCCTCTGCCTTCTCCATCTGCCATACGGCCCCGGCTCCGCTTCAGTCTTTGGTTTCCATTCCACCGCCTTTCCCTCCAACACCGCCTCTGCTTCCGCCATCGTCTTTGCTTATAGTTACGCCTCTATTACTTCCTTCATCTCCACTACCGACACCACCATTGCCACCGCTATCCTCTTCGCCAAGACATTTGCATTCGTCTGTGCATCTAACATCGCCACTGCCTACGCATACCCCTTCACCTTCGCATCCACCTTCCCAACACTGCCCGTAGCTCCGGGACCAGCCTCGTCTCCGTGTCTGCCTTCGCATTCGCCATCGTGTTTACATCCGCCTTTACCTCCGCCAAATTACATAACCTTCGTCTCAGCGACCCCGTTCGATTCCGCCTCCTCCTGTGGTTGCGCTACGCCTTGTGCCGTGTCCTCCCCAGTCTCTTTTCGCGCCCACCTTCCCTGCTCCTTCCCTTCGTCCTCCGCATGCCTTCGCTTCCCCCACCGCATGCGCCTTCGCTTCCACAACCTTCTCCGCTTACGATTCCACCTCTGTCACCGCTTCTCCTCCGCCACCGCCAATGCCTTCGCATTCAACATAACCAACACTTTTGCATCCATCTTCGCCTCTAACTTCACCATTGCCTTCCTTCCGCGAGCGCCTTCATCTGCGCCCACTCCACTTCAACCACAGATTTCCCTCCATCACTGCCTTCACTTCCGCCACAGTCTCTGCACCCGCCTTCAACAACCTCCAACACAGCCACGGAATTCCCCACCCCTTCTCCTTTTCTTCCCCCTCCGCATCCAACACTGTCTCGACCCCCTCCACCTTCTTCGCCTCCAATATCGCCACCATTTTCGCCTTCGATTCCGCCTTCTCCTCCGCCGCCACCTGCACTGCCCCCTCTTCGCATTCTACACAGCCACCGCCTTCGCCTTCAACATCGCCACCGCCTTTGCTTCCTCGAGCGCCTTCAGCCACTGCCTTCGCTCTAGCCTATGTCTCTTTCCCTGACTTCCATCACGCCTTCACTTCCGCCATCGACTTCGCACCCGCCTTTACCTCCAACACTACCACCGCCTTTGCCTTTGATGCACCTCCTCTTCCATCACTGCCCGTAGCTCCACAACGGCCTTCAAATCGGCCTTTACTTCCGCTATCGCCTACGAATCCACCTTACTCCCCCCTCCGCCTCTGCTTCCGTCCCCGCGTGCAACATCGCCACTATCACCTCCACCGCCTTCGCTTCCACCACCACCGCCGCCTTTGATTCTGCCTTCACCACCGACTTTACTTCGTCTCCACCTTCACATACACTTTCCCCTCCAACATCGGCACCGCCTTTGATTCTGCCTTCATCACCAACTTTGCTCCGTCTCCGCCTTCACATTCACTTTCGCCTCCAACACCTCCATCGCCTTTGATTCTGCCTTCATCTCCGCCTCCACCTCCGTTTCTATACCCGTCTCCGCCTTCGTCACCGCCTCACCCTGCGGCTTCGTCTCCGAATCCCCTACTCCTCGAGTATCGTCAGTCTTCCCCGTTGGGGAATCTCCACCACCACGTCCGCCTTCACCCGCGTTCTTGCTTCCACCGTCGGCTCGCACTCCCCCTCCAACATCCGATTCCGCGTCCTCCTTCGTTTCTACAACCATCTCACTTTCATATCCAATTTCCTTGTCTAATTTTTTTCCACCTACGTGTATTTATGGCTCCATATACATCTCTGCGTCTGCCTGAAACACGCATTCTCTCTTCTGCCTCCCTCCTTCCTCCTCCACTCTAGCTCCACCTCTCGCCTCGAGCAGCCGGAAAGGGGGCGGGAGGTGCTGGCAGATGGAGGAGGGGTCAGCTGCTGTGCCGGCGGCGGCGGTGCAGATCGCCAAGAGGCTTTGCCTACTCCCTCGCAGGTCACGTGATGCCTTGCTACGCCCAGGCTACGCTTCTTGCACTCAAGCTAATACGTCACAACAGAGGAGATCATCCACCTACATCTCTCTCAACTAGGTACCTTCTCGCGCGGGGTGGCTAGTTCGCAACGGAACATCAGTCGAGGACAAACGAACAAGATCCAACAGCAGCGAATTGTCGACATCAACTAACAATGAAGGGCATTGGATTCATCAACGTCAATTCTGGTGAATTTTTTTAAGAGGTTTTTATATTCGCGTTGTTGCCAGCAAAATCTTTATTTTTTAAATATAAATTTTTACAATCCCTAATCTAAACGATTTTGAGTTCTCAGCTATTGTCGCCAAAAATGTATGAGCACGTATGCTACACTACGAATAAAATTAGGATGTGATTGACATTTGGGTGTGAAGATTGCGGTGTTGCTGCATACTGCGCACTCTACCACGTGCTCTCAACGCTAACTAGGCAAACAGAAGAAAGTAATCTTGAAAACTTTTAACTAGTGAAAGAAAGATAATAAATACGAAATGTATCTTTTCTCATCCTTCGACAATTATTCCCAAGCTACACTGTATACGGTAAAGTATCAAACTTTTATTTGATACTTTACCGTAAATATTTATTTGAGAACACTACATCATGCGAACTGTCAACAAAAGGTAATACTTTTATAAATAAACACTCCACTAATGTTTGAAACAGCACTTTCTCCACTATCACTGTCTTCTGGATTAATCGGAGTGCTTTCAGCACTGTCCGATTCGTCAAAGGCAAAAACAAGTTCTTCCACATTTGCCTCAATGCCACATTCATTTGGCCATTCTTCAATTATTACATTTTTAGTATGCACCACAACCTTTTGCCACTGTTTGCGGATGGTGCCTTCCACAACCTCCCGGAAAAGGTTTTCCACTTCAGTGACACAAAAGTATTGTTTCTTGCCACACAATCTTCCATTTATGCCCACATCAATTAAATAGTATAGACGTTGCAATGATAGGGCAGTAAACTAATAAGTCAGTGACCCTATGTTTTCGCCACCTCGTCGATCACGTATTTGGGTAATTGCGGCGTGATTCTCGCAATATCTTATCAATAATTATGCCTTACTTTCCCATGGTCCTGATACCACATTATTACGTGATAACCTTTCAAAAATAGTTTGTCTCCTATATGCCGCTGTGAGAGCCCTATCTATAATCACAGAACGGTAAGGCGCCTTGTCCATTACAATAATTGATTGCTTGTTCAAATTTCAGAGCAATCGCTCTTCAAACCACTCCCGGAAATACTCACTGACCATCTCCTCGTGGTAATCTGTTGTTTTCCGGGAACGGAAGGCTAAGTGACCGTTTTCAGTGAACCCATTAGCAGTGTCGGCGTAAACAATAATTACCCGTCCGTCCTTCCAGGAGGTGCATGGGCAGTGCCAGCCACAAAATCATCAGTCCTTGCTGTATTAATACTGTATCCAGTATTCACCCAAGTTTTGTCCAGTCATACTATAGCATCAAAATTTAGAGCGCCAATGCCTCTGAGAAAACGCGTTCACCACACAACAATATCGTTTCCCTCCATTATTACTTTGCGTTTGTTAATCTTTTATATCGGGATCCCAGTTCGTGAATAACTGTTTGAAGCGAAGCTACACTTCCACTGAATAATTGCGCATCTCGTAGTGATATCGACAAGTTCTTGTTAGGTCGGATGTTCTTTCTTAGAGTAAGAACTAAATGCGACCGAGTGTTTCGGGATGCAAATGACATGAATATGTGTTTTTTAAACAAAATTTTCAAATGTTGAAGGTCAAAGTGCAATTTGTAACGTCTCCGTGAAATTCTCTTTCTTTAGAGACCTCATTTATAAAGAATGGTTGCGTGTGAGAGCCGCAAAAGGTATATTGAAATAGTACTATTGAAATAGTATACAAGATGATCGAAAGTGAGAGAGGCGGACTCCGACAGACAACCTTGATCAGCAATCTTTCTTTCGCATTAAGTGCCCAATATCATCTTTATACCAGGTGGAAGGGCTGATTGCTCACCCCTCACTGATTCCTCACTCACGATCTCAAAATATGCGTCAGTACTCCTCTATTCATGGTATATGGTTTTTCACTGTCCCGTAAGAGAAGAAGGCGAAAAAATCAGAAACAAGTGTGAGAAAAAGAAGAAGAAGAAATGGAAAACGTAGGATGACGTGAACAAGGAGGAGGAGAGACCTAGTTCAGCAAGAACAAGATTAAGAAGAAGAATAGGAAGTCAAAGGAAGTTGCGGTAGAAGGGCCATCGCACTCAGAGACAAAAAATCGATCATAAATTGATTATCTGTAGAATATCTGCTGTGAAATTTTAAACACACAAATGGATCATTCGGTATTGAATTCAATTATTGTCATATGTAAAACAGAATTGTTCAAATTTTAATAAATATCTTATTCTTATTTTTAAGTAGTCTTTTTTTACAATAACGACACATCATCGGACCACTTATAGGCAACATTCACTTGTAGACTCAAAATACTTCATGAATAAAAATCTTAATCAGATGTGAGAAGATAACGCTTATAAACACGCACGACCTATTGTCGGTGTTAATCCGAATTCAAACGATCATAGAAAGAGCTATTTTTTTACGCGTGCTTGTTTTCTCGACCTCGTTAATTACGTGTAAGGATTTTTTAAAAGTTTAGGTTACAATAGTAAACGTGATTTAAAGCACCAACATTTCGACTTTTATTCAACATTCATCAGGGCTATAAGGGATTTTTATTATTCACTAAATACACTCACAATTCACTAAGTTAATTTACCAGTCAATAAAATAGTCTATATCACAATTTTGAATAGTTATGGACTCACCATTTTCTCCGGATTTACATCTCTTGTAACTTTCTACATTCTTCCAACGCTTTCTTCCCTACACATTCCTTCATGTACTTAATGGCCTTCATTCCCACACATTCTTTTAACATAACACCGCCATTTCTCATTTTTTATTTTTTTTTCACTAGTAATTCAGTATATTCATGTTTTACTAGCTATGGCATGGTCAGTTACCGATCACTTGTGAGCAATGCGTTGCCAACCTATTCCCTTAACGTATTCCCCTACTTTTCGTATTAATCGCACTGTGTCCAATTTTCTAGTGTTTTCTGCTCCAGGAATATCTATTTTTTGTAGATTAACATCCAAAAATTTAATGGAGATATTTATAAAAAATGCGTGTTTAACTGCCTTCCGGTTTCATCATTTCAGCAACAACAAATCGCTGGATGGAAAATATTCGCTACCCGTGAAGTTGAAGGTAAAGTAAAGTGGTTTGGTCTGTTATTTGTCTACGAAAACAAAAGTGTAGTTTAATTAACTCGTGTGTTAGTTCTACTTATTTGTTTCTGCAACTTCCACCCGCTGAGTAAAACTTCTAATTCAATATCGTGAATCGTTAGAAATTACAGGGAATGTTCAATGCAGATGTGACTTTTTTCTACTGTCTCGCAACTCGCGAAGAAGAATGCAAGATATTTAGAGAGATAATAATATCACTAAATATCGCGAAAATTACACACTTGTATACGATATTTATTTTATTAATGTAGATATTATCCAACATGATATTGAATCTCTCTACTTAGTCTACTACTCCACTTAGTCAATCATACTAGGCCAGAAGATTTCAAATATTCTTATAGTCTAGGCTGTCTCATAAGGGATATTGTTTTATTTTTAGAGCAGTGGAGTTGCTCATTTCTGTCTCCACAATGTCGCCAAATAGCTGCTGTCTGTCTGATTCTTATACCACGTACACAGCTTTCCTAAATACATTATCTTTTTCAACTTTGTTCTTTATCTCAACTGTGTGTTAGTAATTGTTCCCAACCTTTCTCTTAGCTCCTTCTTCAGAGTTCCGTAAAGTTTTCTGATGTACTTACTAGTCTCGTTAGTGAAGATTACTGAAAACTTTCTTTTTGAAAATATAGTAAAGTGATATAATGTTTATAAAGGGATTAAAAATAAGTCTTCATAATCTCTTTTTAAATATCTACTTTTCAAATTACCCAAGATAAAAAAAAACAATGGATCACATTTTTTTTCATTACCGAAAGAATTATCGAAATTCCCAAATTCACACAAAGTAATTTCTCGATTGAAAGGATTCAACAGCAGCCGAAGGAGAATATAACATTTTCTTCACAAATACTTGGAAAGATACTGAACACAAATTTATCAATGTTTTCATTGAAGAGAAAATGTAAGTCTTTAATATTAATTTCATAAAGTGACAATGTAAATGAGAATACGCGCGCGCGCGCGCGTGTGTGTGTGTGTGTGTGTGTGTGTGTGTGTGTGTGTGTGTGTGCGTATGTGTGCGTGCGTGCTCGCGCGCTCGGGTATGTGTTCTTCAAAATTTTTTGAAGTGTTGAAGTGACTGTTTTTAGAGACAACGTTCTTTCAGTATGGTTAACTGGTCTAGAAATAGCGTTCTAACATAATTCGTGCATCAGACCTCTTCTCCTGAGACATGAGGGCTACGGAAACAGCAGACCACTGCTTTGGTCAGTCAGGGCCGCCCAGGTCCATAAATTTATTACAGCAGCGCTTCGGAACGCCTGACATCGTATGAGATTGCCCAGACCTCAAGTCTTTTCTCAATTTGATGTTTTTAACCTTTTAAACATATCTCTATTTTATAGAACTAAGGGAAACACTGCTCAGGTGGGCTAACATTGTCTAATCTTCTTTCCCTTTAACGATTCTTCCTGCGCCCGGTTGAACCTGGAACATTGCACCAAATGCGAACCTTCGGGCACTTCCGTGGTTTGATTTCGGATAGTATTCATGTAGTATAAAGGTAGTGTTGTAAAACTGCAAATATTTGACAGAAAAAGTCATTTTGTAGGTCTCTGATACCACAAAATGGATCAATCTGTATGTATGATCAAAATGTATCAATATGTAGCAAATTACTTCCTTTATCACCTTGTGTAGTGAGAACCCACCTTCTTCGAGGAATCTTCTTGTGAATACATCTTCAAGGAACAGATTTCATTACGGAAAAAAATCTCTATGTTTAATATTTTAGTTGTAAGAAGACTCCGAAAATGTTTTGAACTTTTGCAACTTTCGAAAAATCAGAGTTTTCAAGCAAAATAGACCTGCACTATTCTCTTAAACGCCATTCACATTAACAACAAAATTTAATGAAAAACGATGGCGCTATTTTTTTAAATTTTGAAAATGTCTCAGGGACGTGATGTAAAATGCCGCCTAAAAATAAAATATCGGTTTCAAATTCCAGGAGCCGAAACATCAGTCAGATCGATTGGAGAATATCAGTTTTGGAGAAAATCTGCAGAACGATTTAGCTGCTAGCATTGTTCATAGACGGACGAACAGACAGACAGACATACAGACAGACAAACGGCGGACGGACGGATGGATGGATGAACGAACAGACGGACGGACGCACAGACGTTTTGCTGTCATTCGATTTTTCGGTATCTGAGACCCACAAAACATGGATTCTGGTACATCATCTATTGAAGGAATTTTTTTAATTTAGCAACTGGATTTATCCACATTTTTGTTAACAGGGCCCTATAATAATAGATTTTCTGCCGAAAATTTGCAGTTTTTTCGAGCATCATTACAGAACTTTCTCTCTACTCCGTAACGAGAAAGTAGAAACAAGCATTCAAGGCATCCATATCTGACATTGAAGCAGACTTCTTTCTCATTTAAGCAATTATATTTGTCCCATCTGCCTAGCGAAGCTCGCATCATCATTGCAAGCTAAGAGATTACAGGCGGGTTTCAGACCGCACCCAAGGGGCAGCACTGTGTGACGTCGTCGTGATTTGAAGAACAACACAGACACGGAGTTCTTTGTACAGGTTTATTTAATATTACTCTATATTACAATATGTACATCCTCCTTCGGAAACTACCACTGCACTCCACAGCACTACCAATCCTGAGGCAAGCCGCCTCAGCCTGACCCAGCGTGCCCCAGCGTGCTAACCTGTAGCACCGCTCCCGGCATCTGCTGTCGCCACCCTCACAAACCTGCGACCACCCCTCACGGATCAGCAAATGCTTCCGCACCGCGATTCGGCCCAAACTCGAATGCCAATCGCCAACACTCCACCGGTGACTATAGCGAGGAGTCACGTGACAGACCTCCCACGCTGAAGACCCGCGGACCGCGTCACCTCACTACAGAATTTTGGGCCGGTCGCAAATTGAGGACCACCGACAGCTGCAGACAATCTGTCCTCACACATCATTCTGCACTAGCTGACCGCCGGATGTTCTCAGACAGGCCCCCGCCGGCTTGCACCCTCGAAACGACCACTCCGGTTGCACCGCCAGCCCGACGCCTGGACCACCCCCTCCGACGCCCCGGCCCCTGCCTTGTGCAGTCCGACGACTACTGAAATGCTATGACGTTACAGTCTTTACTGTTTCGCGTAATAACTCTTACAAATCGAGGGTGTTGGGTGTCAAACCACAAGCTTCAAAGTAGAGTGACGACATATTAAAGGCACTGATTTCGTAGATTTACCTGTGAACAAGGTAAGAAATACAAAAAATCAAAAACTGATGACTTGATTACTTACCTTTTTATTTCAAATATGAAAATAACGTATTTTTGCATATTCTAGTACAGCAAACAAAGAAGTGCAACGGAAGATAATGTGTGCATTTTATGAGCAATAAATTTAATTGCAAAGTTGGACTCGTATTTAGATTTAGTTTTATCATAAATTAATTGCAGGGTTATTAAATAATTGATCATAATGATAGATTGTATGGTAGATGTAATGTTATAGAATGTTCTCACGATGCTGAAAGAATGTTAAGTGTGTAATAAAATGAAACACCGAAGTCCTGACTTTTACACTAACATATTTTTAGGCAGTTTTAAAATTAGGGCACAAACTACTTCAAAATGGGAACTAAAAGAATTAGCATTTCATTGAATTTGAATCACAAAAGATCATTTATATTGATATTTTCCTATTTAAAAATATTGAGAGTTTTCATAGTCAATGAATGACTGGGAGTCCTACACACATAGTTATTGCAAGATTTGCTGGATACTCCCTATCACAAATACAAAGTCAGCATCCCATCAGAATATTTTATTTTGTGTCAATTTCACTATTTTTTCATTAGGTCAGCATTGTGAAAGGACCTGGATAATTATTTTACACTTTGCTAACGAGCAAGCCCTTCATGGAATCATAATTAATAAAGCTTTGCAAAAGTCTCATGAATGAATTCCACAGTCAGAAACCACGTGTATTACTAAAGTTTTTATGATGAGGAATGTTTATTATGAACACAAAAAATGATGAGCACACGTATATTGCAACTTAAAATTTTATTCAATAATTAGATTTATTATACAAATATTTTCTCTTTTATACAATTTTAAATTATTTTACAACATTTTAGCAATTTTATTCATGAATACGCGCATTTGCAAGGAATGTAGCTTAATTTTACTTGGACCTTTCGTTTTAGCATTTCTTTAATATTCCTATGTCAGTGGATATTCAGTAGGTGATATTTTATTTTGTATAAATTTTAGGTCATATGAAATAATTATTCTGTTTATAAAATAATGATAATGTGCCACTTGTTAATGCTCCATGTGAACTCATTACCAGTATCTTTTAAGATGGAAAACATTTCAAATAATAAATAAATCGGCGTTTATGGTCAATAGCACTAATACCGTTTCAAAATCAGCCGACATTTTTTGCAAAGTGGTTCAAATAAGCCTTCTATTTAAAAGACCCATCAATAGTCATTAAAATTTTTAATGAATATCAGACAAATCAACTGCACAATTCTGCACAACCCTAGCGTATTGAGTCATCGTAATTTGCTTGGTGCCCTATTAGCTACGTGGCAGCATGAACTTGCCGAGCTCTGAACGATCAGTTCCAGAAAATAACTGTCCGCTGCCTACTGTAGTGTTCGAAAACCATGCCTGGAGCCTTGGCTGCTGCACTGCACGCGGAATGAGGTTTACTAAAGGGGAGCGATCTGGACAAACTTTAGAGTGCTCGCCCACTGAGTTTAGCTTCTTTATATTCAAATCGGTTGCGCAACATGTCTTAAGGCAGACGTAGAACAATAGTCCCAGGTACTTCCCAGAAGTATTGAAAAACTCTGTGTATGTTTAACATGAAACAAGGAAATACAGTGAAGTTTGTGAAACGATCATGAAGTTACCTCGTACGGTAGAAATCGTCACAAATCATCGAACCTTTTTTAAAAATACGAACAAAGAATCAGGTGGAATCCCAATATTTGACGCGTTCCATATTACGAGTGGACGCACGGGTACTTTGTCACACTGTACATTTAGTTCGCTTCAATTTACTTTGAGAGCAATTCCGCATCCTGGACACCCAATTAAAGAGATAAAGCTGTACTTTCAAAGCAGTAATAAGTCCACACTTTGCTTATTCAATATTAACAGTATCGTCACTACTGAATTTTATTGTTCCTTTATTGACTTATGAAGTGGAGTATTCGTATTGAAAATGGAATTGAATGTAGTTAATCCATGCTTAAAATCATGTAATTATTTTAAGCGCATTTTAATCTTATTGAAGTGAGTCAAATGAATCATTCGTGGAAAATATAAGAAAATGACAGCGTTGTAATGTTATATAAAATATTCGCAAATTTCTTTCAATTACTTATACGTTAAAATGCGTTTAGGAGATGGATAGCGTGCACGTGGGTATGCCAGTTGGTCATGTTTGACTGTATGTATGTATGAGTGTGGGTGCATGAGAGGCTGTAGAGGGATGGGTGGGGAAGTAAGTAGGTAGGTGCGTGGGTAGGTGGATGGGTAAGTGGGTGTTTGGGTGGATGGCGGATGGGTAAGTGGGTAGATGCTTAGGTGGGTGTATGAGTATGTGAGTGGATTGGAGGAGAGATAGATGGGGTGCGAGCGTGCTTACGCGTGGGCGAGCAGATAGATGTATGGGCTGGTGGGTGGACGGGCTTAGGAATGAATGGGTAAAAGGCGGTTCGGTAGACGAGCAGATGGGTGTGATGTAAGTCGCTGGATGAGTGAGTGAATGTGTGAGAGGGTTTCAGAGTAGATAGGTTTAAGAGCGAGCGTTCGTGAGTAGAGGATGATTGGTTGGTTGTTAGTGATGCCGGGCGCGTCCACTACTGATGCCATTAGTCCGGTAAGTGTAGTGCATATAGTAAGTGTAGTGTTTGGGAGATTGCGGTCATGTTCCCCTGCTTGATGGCGAGATCCGGCGCAGACCTACCGTCGGCTAGCGGGGTTGTCCGCAACCAGGTATCTCCCACCAGCGGGGCACCGCCCCAGAAAGGTCTCCCAGGGTGTGTGGTAGTGTAGTGCATGTTAGTATAAGTGTGTGTGTAAGGGAAGAGGATAATACAAGGACGGGGAAGGATCACGCGCGGTGCGTGGCCCGTGTTAGGGGACTGCCCCGGCATTCGCCTAGGTGCGTGCGTGCAGAAGGGCGGGCGGCGGCTAGCTTTGCAAGTGTGTGGGCAGGTGAGTGCAGTTGGAGTGGAGGAGGGCAAGGGGGGCCTAGAGAAAACCCGCCTTAGCGAAGGCCTGGCGCACGCGCTGCTGCTGGTCGGGCGTGAGGGGCAGCAGAGGGCGGCGGCACGGGCCCCCGTACAGCCCCACCATGTCCATGGCCGCCTTCATCGCTGGCACGCCCAGCTCCCGCGTCACCTGCGCACCAAACCACGCTGCGTCCATCAACGCATTCATTTTATTTGTAAGCTCACATCATCATCTCTTATTCTTTGCACCCACTCCAGATGATTAAAAAAAAACAGTTTTCTACCATTTCTATCAAGAGGGATTTTATCGCCAGATGTTCGTGGAGTTAATCTGTATTTAAAACATCTGAAAAACGTCTCGTAACAATGCATACAAAATTGTCATTGTTATATTACGTGTGTGAAATGCGTGTTTTTCCGTTGGATAAAGATTGACGGTGGGTTTTTTTTGCTACGACCAATAACTTGACGCAAAAATAATCTTCAGCTTTGGTCGTCCAAAAAGTAATCATTTCTCTGACGAAATATAAACAATTTTTTCTTCGATTCTATAAAAATGCTGAATCAATGTGTTTCATCTTGACTCTTCATCGCTTAATGTTAATCCAAACTGAGTTCCTTCTTCGTTATATATACTCTCTCTCTCTCATTCTCTCTCTCTCTCTCTCTCTCTCTATATATATATATATATATATATATATATATATATATATATATATATATATATATATACACACACACTTCGTTATATATACTCTCTGTTCGTTATCGATCAGGAAGACCTGGTGACGCGACATAAGACAGTGAAACATTGTTGCAACATAGGTTCCTAACTGGTATGTAATGATTACAAGTATCGAAGTCAAAATAGACAATAACTTTTTTGAAGTTTCATAGGAGGTGCGTGAAGCTGAGGACGCTGTAGTATGTAATTTAGTACCTGAAAAATCCAAGGATATGCACGAAAAACACTCGCTTTCATTTGTGAAACTGGTGTACTTCTCTGCAAGGATCATCATAGTATATTAAGTGTTAATAGTTTCCTAATAAATATGTCTTAATAGTTAATTATACATTAATACTTAAGATTTAATAATAATTAAATGTTTTGCCGTTAATACGTGCTTTACATTTTTACTGTTTCAACCTACCTACCGTGCGTAATAGTAGTTTATGAAATTAGTTTATAATGTTAAGCTTTATTGCATGAGTACATGTTTTGAAAACGAGCGACGTTAGGAGCGAATTTTCAAATTTGTACGAATGCAATAAAGCAACATTATAAACGAGTTGCATACGCTATTTTTTTGTATAACAGCATTATAAATTTACAAGAGAATCAAACTTAATTTCGCGAAACAACTTTCTTCTGACGTCTCGGGTGCTTGACATCCAACGCCCTCTGGAAATCAAATTCAAGATGGCATTGTTGACATCCGTGCGAGAAAACGGTGGTCGGCTGTTCCGTCTTCTTCTACCTCCCCACGATTCTCTCGCTACTATTGGCTGAATGTGTGATGACGCAATCATTCGTGCAGTAAAATCTAATACGTCATCATTTGTGCGGTAAAAGACCCTTTTATGAACGATTTCTTGCCCCAGAAAATGACGTTTATAATGCTGGTATACAAAAAAAGCCTTTTTCACACTCTGACGCGAGGACAATATGAAAAAGAATTTTATGCACGATGTCGTTTTTCAGATATTTTAATAAAAGGCTAACTTCACAAATACACGTAGCAGAATGTAGAAATCAACATATGAATACGATGGTAGAAGTCTTTTTCGCTCAAAGCTGTGTGAAGAGAAAAAGCCCAGGCAGGCCAAAAATGCTAGTTGCGGTGAAGGGAATACATCACGTCTCCCTTATCCCCAGGCGAGGATAATAAATAAAAACAGGGCCAGCTGGAAACACAGGCAGCTGGCAAAAGGCTGATTAATCCGAGCAGAGGATCACGGTTCGAGTCTTGCCTGGGACATGGTTGTGTTGTGTATGTCTTTATATGTTTGTGTGTGTCTATTTCATTATCCATCATCATCATCATCATCATTATCATAACTTCATTCCAACATCCCCCAGGGCTAACAATTCTGGGGTGTAAAACTGGATTTTTATTAAATTGCAGATTTCCGCCTACAGAAAATAACAATAATAATAATGATAATGATAATGATAATGATAATGATAATAATGATAATGATAATAATAATAATAATAATAATAATAATAATAATAATAATAATAATAATAATAATAATAATAAACAAAGATTAATTTCCCGTCTCGGGCATTGGTGTGTTTGTGTGTGTATGTCTGTCTGTGTGTGCGTCCATTCATCCTTCATTATCATCATCGTTCCATCTTCCATCTCCGTAGGACTAAGAACCCTGGTGTATAAAAATCAGATTCATCGTAATTCTGATCCCCCTGCTTAGTTACATGTGCACTGCAAGTGCATGTCCCGGTTGGTCTAAGATCTGCGAGCAAAAATAATAATAATAATAATAATAATAATAATAATAATAATAATAATAATAATAATAATAATAATAATAATAATAATAATAATAATAATAATAATGACGATGCAAAGGGAGCGGGCGTACCAGAGCGTTGGGCGCGAGCAGGGCCCGGTGCAGCTCCAGGGCGTCGGCGTAGCGGCCCTCCGAGGCCAACTGGTGCAGGCAGCACACCTCCGCGCCCAGGATGTTGGCCAGCCCGTTCACGCCGCCCACGCACCCTGCGCACGCCCACACGCGCAACGCTGTTTCTCTCGCCCCAGGCACTCTGCGCACTCGCACACTTTTGGAATGAAGGAACTACACTATAATACAAAGATCTGTTTAAAAGTGGGAAGATTTAAAAAATGGCATTCAATAAAAGTAAGGTTCCATTGAGAAAATTGTTGACGGTGGAAACGGGCTTGTTGGTTACTTCCATTTATGTACAATTCGAATTTTGTACGATTCGACCATATACAAAACATACAAAGTGGCATTTATGTCACGTAATAATTTACAAGATACTTGCAGGTTTTGGATAAATAGCATTTTGAAAGAAATTACATCCTTGGAAATGGAAGGGAAGCGGAATTGACGTTCTCAGTGTGCGAATATGATTTTTAAATTACAACGGATGGGATTTTCTAGGATAGTATTGTCGGTTTCTTGTGAGGAATTCAAATGAAGCTAGGAATCAGATAGTCTTACGCCACATTTTAGCAAACATTATATTACAATCTACACGGCTCTTTTCTTTCCGTTTTTTCTCTGCGCGAAGTATTTCTTTTTTATAATAAATAACTCTTAAATTTAAACTAAGGGATAGATTTCAAAGCTTTAAACGTGTGGCAAAGTTATAAGTGAAGTAACGTCTCAAGAACTTTTCGTATGAATTAATAGAAAAGACTTATACACGCTCTTAGGAACAAGAACAGTGGTTTAAAATGCCTTTTTACCAAAAATAAAGTGAAAATATTTATTCACATACGTAACTGTACATACATTTCTTGCTTGGATGTTCCAGTGGCTACCTATTAATTTTGACGTCAGGTGCAAAACAGTGACATCAGTCATGCAAAGAGGCCAATTTGTAAATGAAAACTGCATATAAACTATTTGAAAACCGCATACAAAAATAAACACGCTTATTTATTCAAGAAGCATATGCTTTTGAAATAAATGCAAGATGTTTCAACTTCCAAAATCTATTTTTGTAAGGACTTGTGTAGTAGTACGATGATTGCTGCAAATATCCCTTTCCTTAAGCTTTAAATGTGTTTAAGCTTCAAACTTCATGTGCCTGAATTTAAATCTTTTTTGGAAAAGTATTAAAACAACAAGTTCCTGATCATTCAAACCTTCGTGAGAATTATCCACAAGTGTGCTACGATGAGCCAATGAATATTATTTAGGGTACATACTAGAGATTTTTTCATGGGTATTGCTATTGAAACTACTGATGTGAAAGGTCGTTTTGTTGCGAATCTCATGGTACGAAACTCAAATTAGATTGGTCCTTTGAAGCCATGCTTGATCTACTGCAAAGAACTGGACAACGGTTCTATATATCAACGTCGGATAAATCACGGTTTTATTGGATGATTTACGAATGATTTACTAAAAGTGTTGCCAGTGATAGATGAAAATGTTATTGTTTTCTATTCAGATGCTGTTGCAAACATGTTTAAATCAGCTTCTGCATTAAATATATTATATACCAACATGATTAATTTGACGTACTTGGCTCATGTACTGCAAATCATTGTCGAATATTTACAAATATTCCTCTGATATGAACAAATTAATTTCAGCAACAAAAAAGTATTTTTAGTGACTCCGCAACGAGAGTTATCTAAAAAATAGCAGCTACCATAGCCCCCTGAACCAGTGTTAACAAGATGGGAACGTCGATTGAAGCAGTGAATTTTTACAGTGAGCATATAGAGGCGCTTAAATTAATAGTTGATTCTTTTGGTTCTAAATGTGCTGTTTCTACCCTCTAGAAGTGCTTACAGCGATTCCAAAGTGATCTGTTCAGTAGCTTACATCAGACATAATTTTTGCTGGCTTCCAGAAAGAATTAAACAACTGGAGACTTCGGGACTTCCTCGGCAAGAATCTATTTGCATCATGGAAAATGCCGTCAAAAACCTGAAGGCTATTCAGTGATAAATTGGTACCAGTGTACTTAATAATCTAGAAATAGTACTGAAAAGAAACACAGGATATTCAACATTTCCAGAGTAAGTAGAATTTTAAGTTAGGATATAATTGTAATTTTAAATATATATCGCGGTGAAAAATTCCTAATCACAAATACGCTCCAGTTAGCTCATGTGACGAAGAGAGATTGTTCTCTGCTTATAACTATATTCTGTCTGATCCATGTCAGTCAATCACCCCAGAGAACTTTAAGAAATGTGGAATTGTTCACTGTGCTGTCAATATCAATTAGTAAATGTTGTATACACATGCAAGTGTGAAATTGATATAAAATATATATTACACGTATTATAGTATTTTACAGTTTTTTACTCATTTTCCAGGCTTTTGATACAGACATATGTAAATCTTTCGCTACGTGATGTGATGTTACGTATAAATATCAGCTCTAATTACACAGGCACACGAAAACAAAAAAGTTGCCAGACCCAAAGACTTGACACATGTTTCTCCACGTATATCGACGCGCTGAATCTGAATCCGAAGCCAGAATTGCGCCACCACCTTCAGTTTTCTAAATCGCGAACAAACACTGAAATTTACAATTTACAACTTTATTCGTTCTTTTTTCGTTTGAATCGCGAAAAAACACTGAAATTTACAATTAACAACTTTCTACGTTCTTTTTTGCTATTTATAAAAACTGAACGGTGGTGGCGCGGTTGGCTTCATTTCGGATTCTGTGCGTTGACATACTGGAGGATGGTGACGCCATTCTGGCTTCAGATTAACTAAGGATTCAGCGCGTCGACATGCATACAGAGACGTGTGTCAAGTCTTTGAATCTCACAGCATTTTTTGTGTCCCTCTGTTATTAATGAATAAAGCTTAATTTCACTTTTTAAAATATCACATGTCCCTAGTAAACAATAAATCTGTAAAATTAAATTGTTCTGAATTAAACTTCAGAAGGTGAGCACTTATGTCCACCCCAAAATGACGGTACAAAACTCGACATGATTTCTTGCGTTTTCTGGTGTCGTATACTATTGCAAGGAAAATATGAATATATTTATTAATAAAATTAAGAAGCGTAAATTTGTGTCAGAACCAACAAGTAGATTATTAAATGAAAGTACTTTTCAAATACGAACTTGGATTCAGAATGTTCTTTAAAATGCGGGTCTCAAGTTAGCAGTTAGCGTTCATAGATAGCGGTAAAGATAGATATACTAATTCAAGATCACTTATACCAATAATAATATTATGTGTGGCATTTATCGCGCTAAGTTTATGTTATACTATTAAATCCATGAATAGCTGCAACATAACTTGACCTTTATAATCTACCGCGTACAACTTCTTATCATCAATATATTATTAATAAAGTTCTGTCGTACTTTAACTACAACTCTGCAGAATTATGAGAATTAGAACACTTTCTTTGATGTCACACACACACACACACACACACACATTTTACGTGCCAGAGACACCCCTTAATTTACGGTATTAATTTCATTTACAAATTATTCGGTTTATAAGAAGTAAATCCGTCGCGTTTCCGGCTCACGTAGGTTTTTGAATGGCGCTGTATTTGCACGATTTCCCTACGCCCCACCGATGCAATCGCTACCATTTGCCCTCCCCGTCACGCCGGCAGCGCCGAGGCGGCGGTCGCACGAAACACGTCGCTCTTCTTTTCACGACGTCGAACGCAATTTCGAGCTCGCGGCGGTTGAGGCGATGGTGGCGCGATCTGGCGAATCACCGAAGCGGCTGCTTGCACGATTCGAGACGAATTCAGCACAGTGGGCCACAATGATGCAGTTTGAGCGCCGATTCCCTCTTTAAATGTCCGACGCGGTGCGCCCGGTGCTCGACATTTAAATGTTTGGAAGGGGAACCACAGCAAGATGTAATAAAAGGAAAAAATAATTATTTTTAAAAAATATAAGCTTCATTGTAGGGGTTTCTCTAGTATTACAACTTAGCAACTCAGCAATGGATTAGCACTAAAAATTGCAAAAATATGCTATCTGGAAACTGTAACAATAACTGTGCGAGCACAGACAATGGGCACAGACAAAGAGCTACGCGCACAGAATTAATTTAGGCGTTTTTTGGGTCAAACACAAAATATTTCCTTCATAATGAAATTTAGAAGGTCACTACTATCAGTAATAAAATGTAACTAGCGTACCCGTGCGAGAACTCTCGCATGTTAAACCCTACCTCTTTCCCTATTTATCCATTTCCCTATTAAAGCTGTAATGTACTTTTTTCTTCAAGACCCTGTTATCTTCCGTCGTTCTATGTGTCTCCTTGTAATTGATAATAATAAAATATACCTTTGTCAATACAAACTATTCTCATTTAATGTTATTACCGAGCAGAGAGATACATCCGTGTAATTCAGACGCGTAGAATACCAAGTAATTAGTTTAATTTCACGTAGTTGCAGATTCTACAGGCTATGAACAGGTGGGATAGAATTGAGAAGCGTTGAACGAGCAAATATTGTAACATAACAGCCAAGAAGATCTCATCCTGTAGATTATAGTGTGAAAAAAGTTTCTTTGAGGCATTTGGCCCCAAAATTTTTGTTGTAATGGTCCTAGAACGCTTCCTGTAGGAGTTATTCAACGATATAGATTAAAATATCCGGCTGAGTGTTGCGGGATGCATTTAACATTAATAGTTAGATGCGTTTTTGAAACAAATCCTTCCTATTTAAAGTCAAAGTGCGTGACGTCTCCGTGAAATTCTCTTTCTTTAGAGACATCATTTATAAAGATTGGTTGCGTGTGAGAGCCGCAAAATGTATGTATACTACTGAAATAATATACGAGACGATTAATTTATTTCGGTCTGTTAGACGCACGCGCTCTTTGAGAACAACGCCATTGCTAGTCACATCTAGTAACAACTACGCAGATGCTGAGAAAGCAGTATATTTCAAATTACATGAAGCGAGCCAGCGGAGAAAAGTAAACCAGTAAAGCTTTTGAATGTCGAGATATGATACTGCATAAGCCTACAGCACTAGTCCACGCCGTGAAAAAAGGATTGATATTGAGAAAAGTGTGAGTAACTGGGTGGGCCATAGGCCAGGAGCTGGAAATTATGATGTAGCTCACCCAGTGGGAGAAAGGCTCGGAATGGGTTGAGATGAACATAGCACGAAATACTCGAAACAACTAAAGAACGATTTGATAAGTGCGACTTGGAAACAAGAAAACTAAAACAACGCTTTATTCTCTTTCAAAAAATACACACTTAAATTAAAATATATATTGTTGCTCTTAATAATATAAACAACTGTCTTATTTCAAAATTAATTAAAAAAACATTCACCCGACTGAATTTTCTTTCACGGCTAATACAATTAACATAATTTATACTTAAATTTGTAAATTTATTTGTTAAGACTCCTTGATGATTAGCTTATTGTAACAATATAAGAAGCTTTCTGTTTGAGCTTACACACAATTTTAAGGTATACGATTTAAACTTTTCGGTTTGCGTTTATATGGTAACAAAGGGGGAAGGAATTGATCTCCAACATAAATACATTTTATTTTTAAACGTCAATAAAGTGTGACTTGAATTACACTTTTTCCTTTCCTTATTTTATTAATGTCCTAGTCTTTATTGGTGTCGGAATTAAAATGACACTAAGTAAGAGCACAGAGATCAAATCAGATCAATAGTTTATTTGATTCCTCTCAATAAGCCGAACTGATTGACATTATTATGAGTCACAACGTTCCACAACTTTGTGAACACATTACAAAAATCGTGATTTTAGGTGAGGATTTGAAGACGTCTACAATGGCAAAATTGTTTGAATTAGTACACCGTGTTCGGAATAATACGAATTGTTACAAATTAATTTATGAGATTAATCATTAAACGTAATTCCATCATGAATTAAAAGTTAACAGCAAGTTTTCTAGCAATTCTTTATCACGTAACTTTCCATGCCCGAAGCCGTATGCTCCAGGTATTACGTTCAATATGTCATTTTATTATTAACTTGCATGTTAGAAATAAAAATGTATCAAGACATCATGAAATCAGCTACCGGAGACTCCACGCTAAGATAGAGAAAATTACAATATTGAAAATATTTCGACGATAATTTTGAGGGGTAGACTTAGTAGTAGAGTTAGGGAGAGCGATACAGGTAGAGTTAGTGGTAATTGAATTGGTGGAGGTGATGTTACAGTAACTATTTCATTTGTGAAATTAAAACCAATAGTGTTTAACTACACATATAAAATGTCCAAATCTAGGCGGTGTAGCTCCAAAAGAATTATCGCTTTTTCTATCCGATTTTTCTTACAGCCTCCTCCCTATTGGCCAATAATAAGCTGCGACTCGTCAATCTCAACAGGCGGTATGTATAGATTGCTGTATTGATGTGCAATAAACCGCGTATGTACTATAGCTCTTTGATTTTAACATGCTTTCAGTTAGTTTCAATATTCGGGACATTTTGAAACTTTGTTTGTCGTAATTTCATTCGTGAAATAGTCCCATTAAATACCACGAGTGCTTTGGTAATTCTCAGATAAATGCCCTTCCCGCTTCGTGAGTCGGGGATTTATCGATAATTTCCGAAGCACTCGTGGAATTACCTATGATAATGACGAGTGGTTACCTTTGTCTCCTAATAATAAACTAAGTACCAAATCGTGTGCAGTACCGGGAAAAATGGCTCAGGGCATCAACTGATGTCACTGCAGTCCCTCTGACCGGGAGGTCCTAAGTTCGTGTCCAGACGGTCACAGGATTTTAGACACTAGCTTGTGAGCTAAGTCATATTCAGTCGCTGTCTGAAGGAAAATTCTACCGACCGCCTGCTCTGATGGGTATTTTTCCGTGGTTTCTTTGATCAACACCTGGCGAATGCCAGAGGAGTACCCTAACAAACGGGCCATGGACCGCGCGCGATCTTTCCTACCTCTTCCCTGCCCCATCACGCATACTTACATTAACATGCACTACACTACCACACATGCCTCGAGATCGGTCGGGAGCTTAGAGCTTGTCCCGGCTGTGGCGGGACCCTGCTGGTGGGAGAGTCCTGGTTAGGGGGGAAACCCCATTAGCCGACGGTAGGTCGCCGCCGGATCTCGTCATCCAGTGGGGGAAGACCACCCCCACCTCCCGAAGAAAATCGAGCACTACACGTACGGGACTAATGACCACAGTACACTCTCAAAAATTTCTGCATTACTTTTAATGTTAAGTACAGGAAAGTAATTATGTCCGTAAGTTAAATTAAATGTACACGTAACTTCAATATACAAGTACATTAAATTTAATGTACATGTACATTAAATTTAATGTTCGTGCACAATTAAATTTAATGTAGACAAGTAAGTCAAGTCAACAGTCGTACATTAAATCTACATTGATTTTAATTAAGAGATTAAATTTAATGTACAGGTACATTAATTTCCCTTTAATCTACAAGGTACATTAAAATTCATGTATTGTCGTACATTAAATATATACTAAATTTAATGTAATTTCTGACAGGTTAGTTGACGCGCCCGGAATCAATGGTGTTCGGGCCCAGTGCGGCGCTGCGCGGTGCTGCGTTGGCGCGAGATGGATGCGGCGCCGCCGGCCCCGGCGGGCGGGGCTTCCCGGGCGCCTTCCCTTCCGCCCAAATCGACTCGCGCGAAGCCCCAGGCGGCCCCCCCCCCACGCACCGCCTCAGACGCCGCCGGGGTGGGGGCGAGGGAAGACGCCAAAACGTCACGCTGCCTCCTTTGGGGTTAGCAGGGCCCCGGTAGGAGAGATACCTTCTCGGGAAAAATAATCTTCCTACACGTTTGGATAATTTTATTTCTTAACATTAAATAAGACACTGGAATCAATATGAAACTTTCGACAGTATTATCATAGTTGGAATGAACGTTTTGAGTGAAAACATGCCAATGTTTAATTAATTCCTGATTAAGTGAATCCAGTGTGCAATCAATATTTTTTTTTTCATTTTACTACAGCTTTGGCATATACATTGGCCGTTTTGCTTACTGTCTACAAGTAGCAAACGAGTATTTTTGCCACTGTACTTTTCACGAAAAGACTTTGTTTTAATAAATATTTAATTTTTGAAATGATGTATAAATATTTACATTTAAAAACCAATTTCATATGTTTACTCACGAAAACAAAATTATGATTAGAATGTATTATAATACTATGTATACAGCATGTTTGATATATTATGAAACTAAAAATATTTCGCCTCTAGTATACAAAAAATCTTGTAACCTCCTATACGTAAGAGTTTCAAGCAAGGTATAGCTCTGAAAATTGAAGCATAGACCATTCTCTGTGAAACTGAAAAAATAATATGTTTGTTTGATAAACCGACCTAATTTTGTAGGACGAAACCCCTGATTTATGTAAAGACCACTGTCTTTAATACTGTAAGTCTACCGTTATCCAATCGAGATCAATATTTGTCAACCTATTTTTGTTCACAAATTGTCACATTTTAAAGGGTTACCGTCAAATAATTTGAACATCTTATTTGGTCACGACGAAAGATGCAATCTCCTGATCAGTGCTGGCAGTAAGATTGCACATATTTAGATCAACGTCATGAAAGAGTGACCACTGTGTTACACTGGAAGCTGTGCAAACAAAACGCTTAGAGCTAACTGAGGGAAGATGGAAACACAACTCGCATTGTTAGAAGTAATAGGAAAAAACTCGAATTTTAAGAGCCAAAGGGACTACCTACTGGGTCATAACGAATCAGATATGACCGTTCTTGACGAGAAGCAGGAATTAATAGTGGATGTGGCAATCGCAGGAAGTTTAAAAGTAGAGAAGTTGATCGGAAATATTGAAAAAAAGAAGATCGTGTGATTCAAGAAAGATCGTAAACAACGAAATAGTGTGATCGCCAAATAGAGGTTAAAAGTCCATGGAAACGGACAGTCTAAGCTGCAATTCGATCTACAGGAGACACACCCAAAGATCTGACTAAACACCTGAGCACCTTAGGCCACATTGTGAGTTTATCACAGCAAATGCAAAGCCCGTGATTCTTGTTGCCGCTCACGTCCTCTGGGATTGCGTTCTCTGGGATTCCGAGTTCCGTGAATTGATTGATTGATAGTGATTCCGAGCGCGTAAACTACTATGGACATTAGCCCGTAAGTGTAGTGTGTGTTTTTGCTCATGAGGTGGAGGTGGTCTTCCCCCAATGGATAGCCAGATCCGGCGCCGACCTATCACCGGGTAACGGGTTTTCCCCAACCAGGTATTTCCCACCAGTGGGGTACCACCCCAGCCGGGACAAGTTCGAAGTCCCCGACTGGTCTCCCACCATGTGCGGTAGTATAGTGCATGTTTGTGTGTGTGTAAGGGACAAGGATAAGACAAGGAGGAGGAAGGAAAGATCGCGCGGTCCGTGACCCGTTTGTTAGGGTACTGCTCCGGAATTTGTCTGGTGTTAAACAGAGAAACCACGGAAAACTACCGATCGGAGCAGCCGGCCGCTAGAATTGTCCTCCAGACAGCGACTGAATTCGACTTGGGGGAAAAGCTAGTGTCGGAATTCCTGCCGCCCGTCGGGATCAAGTTCCTTGGAGGCGACCCGAATGCTGAAGAACACTTATCAGCCAAAGTGTTTAATACAATTGCTTATAATGAGTTAAATGCAATTGTTTATTATTTATAATGTTAACAAATAAATTGTTAAAATTATATTACCTTTAAGACAATAAAATAAAAGCCCATTTTATATTATATAGTATATATGAAAATGTATAGTATATTTATATTATATAGTATATATATAAAATATAGTGTACAGTCGTCTCCGGTTATAGTGAACTCGGTTATAGTGAACTCTCGGTTACAGTGAACTTAAGTCACTGGTTCCCTTTCACTTACATTACAAACAAGCATAAGACGATTCATTTATAGTGAACCTGAACCTCGGCTACAGTGAACGTAAGAAATGAGTCGCTAGAAATTATGTGGATTTCGTTTTGTTATTCCAATGTGTTCCAACAGTGCAAAAGACATTGAAAGGTGTCTAGACAGATACTACGAGACAGAGAACAATGCAGAATCAAGTATGGAGAGAGCATGAACTTTGGAGAAGGATCTAGAGGAACGACTAATGAAAAATGTACGAAGCAAACAGTTGAAAATAATTGATTTTTTAAGGACAGGTAAAGATACTGAAATTTTCACTTCGTGCTGGTAATGAATTTTGCTGTTTCTATCCGTTAATAAAATCAATCCTTGTAGAGAAATTCTATTTAATTTTCTTATCGTCGGATATAGTGAACCTCTGATATAGTGAACCAAACCTGTTAGTCCCCAATAGTTCACTATAACAGGAGTCGACTGTATATAATATAGTATAAACGAAGCATTCTTCGTAATCAAACATCAAGTCGGCAGGACCCTATGCCTGTCGCTCCCCCCCCCCCCGAGAAAAATCCTGGGCGCGTCACTGGTCGATTAATTTGTACCTTAAGGCTCATTCACAATGCGAACATAAACATAAGCATGGCGTTAACATAAAAGTTAGGACTACGTCCATAAGCGGTCACATTCACAACGCGTTCGCGTAAGCATAACACGTAAGACGTTAACTTTATAGCTTGCAAGTTTCAAGCTTCTGTGCTTATGCTAATGTCAAAAATAAGAAATGAACCAATCACAGTCCGTTAACTCTAAATCGAGTATCGAAATAAGTCGATAGACGAACTAGTGCAATCCATTGCAACAGCCCCCACCGTCAAGTCGATATCTCACAGATACCCTCACAGTCGATATCTCGAAATCGGTTCTCACCTCCAACCAATAGTAAACTAGAATGTCTCGCAGACAATAGAAAGTCTTATTTTGTTTACGTTTATGTTCTACATTGTGAATACTTCAGTCTATCACTTATGTTAATGTTTACGTCTATGTGTCATGCTTATGTTTGTGTTTGCGTTGTGAATGGGCCTTTATAGTGAGGAGCTGACGCGCCAGTGGGAAGCGGCTGGCCGCGGGAGCACTCACCGACGAGCATGGCGGGCAGCAGGAAGCCGGTGGAGCCCGCGAGCACCTGGAAGCCCTGGTCACGTGTCTCGTGCACCACGCGCGCGATCTTCGTCACCTGCAACGCAGCGCCAGAGGATCAGCCCCGCGAAGCGAAGGCGCCTGCCCGTTGCTGTGTTAGGCAACCCGCCGGACTCTTACAAGTGTTACGCCTTCGAGATGCAGCAATCTCAACACATGAGCATTGTCACGATACCTAAACATTAGCTGTTACTTAGATAGCAGGAGTAGGAGGAGAAGGGTGAGAGGGAGAAGATGGAGAAGGAGGAAGAAAAAGAGAAGGAGAGGTGGAAAAGAAGAGGAAGGAGAAGGAGAAGTAGGAGGACGTGAAGGAAGACAATAAAAAGAAGAGAGAAAGAAATAGAAGAATGAGGAATAAAATGTAAGACAAAAAAAAGTATAAAGACGAAGAAAATAATAAAAATAAGGCAAATATACAATAGATTTGGACTATATTCACAGAACTCATTACGTGTTTTATAGCCTTCTTATTCTTATTCCTTGCTTATCAATCTCCGGTATAGCGTGGCTCTGACTAAACAAGTCTTAATACATAAAAATCAATGTGTGTATGTGAGGCGAGTGCTTGTATGGGAAAAACTATTCACGCCAGGATACATCACATTCCTAAGCGTCTTATCAGGTTCTTTCCTTTCATGGAGCTACTAAAAACTCGGAACGTATACATGGCTGAACGACGTAAGAAGGCATTGCGCGAGCGTTATTTCCGATTGTGAAAATAATGACAGAATTACCAGATATTTTCTATCGGCGCTTGAAACAGCGGATTAAAATTCATACACCTCACTACTTAGACTTTTTAAGAAACTGAAAAACTGATTTTTCTAAAAAATGTCGCAAAATTAGTGAAGACATAAAAGATCAAAACTGCAAAATATGGACCCCCTCTCCTTCCAGAATCTCAAAAACTAAAAACTCGTATTTCCGTAAGGATATATTCATTCCAAGCTTTCAGATTCCAACAAATCTTTAAAAAATTTTAATTAATTTTTTCCTTGCTCGCTTCTTTTCGCTTTTCTTCTCCTTCAAAACAAAGGATCGTTAATTTTTTTTGTATCAATGGCCATAAAAATATATTGATAACTTATATATAATAAGAATTTATTGCAATGAATCCTGTTCCAAAATTTGATTGTTATTTTACAATTATTCCACCTTATTTGATTTCATTGATATTCAGTGTAGTCTGCATGTATTATTGTTAATTTTATGCATGAGGAATTTGATAAAGATTTTGCATTTAAATTCAAGGATATTTACCACGCACCTAATGTATACAAAAACACTTTGCTACTGGTTAATTTCGGCAGCCATTCCCTCTGTGATTTCTTTAGAAAAACATTGTTTAGTTCTAACCCTTTCCAATCCATCGAATAAAATCCTTTCATCCAAATCCTTTTACTCATGCCTCTCTATTTACAACTCCTGTTGTGTGAGATTTCCGACGATGCCTGCAACTCTAAGTTACGCTGCGCACATCTTGCCCAACGGTGTTTTCCTATCTATCGGCAGCGCTAGGCAAACGCACCGCGGACGCACCGAAGCGAAGTCAGCGCGCCCCCCCGCTGGGCCTAAACAGAGTTTGTTATTCTTGGTCAGCCGGGCCGGGCAAATGCTCTCGGAGAACTCCAGCCAACTCGACCCGACCCGGCTCGGGCTTCTGTTTGATCTCACCGCACAGAAGAGGCGAGGTAGGAGGCAAAGGAACTGCATGGATACAGGGGACCAGCGCCCATGCAGAAATTTGAGGGGAGATGGGAGAGGACAAGAAAGATGTTGCCCAGTTGACATTCTTTTGGCTTGTGTGTTTTGAAGTCAGAAAAAGGAATTTGCGTAAGATGATTTTTTTTTCGAATTTGAAAACTTATCTTGAAAAGTGTCCTTTTCCTTATTAATAAATATTTTGTGCTGTTTTATAGTCTCTAACAAATATCTTTACAATTATTTCTATTACATAATATTCCATGCATATCTAGATAACAATGCATGTTGAAATTCCTTTAGTATTGAAACTAAGTATATTATTACAATTTAGAATTAAATTTTTTCTAAGGTCTCTACATTCATTTTATTTTATTACATAGAATTTGGTTTTTAATATCGATGTTTTGTAAATTAGTAAAATATAAAAATTAGTAAATTAGTAAAAAATAAACGTATTATTTTTAACCTTTACCATTTTTAAGTGAGTTGTTAAAAGAAGTTAATTTCTTACTCTCTACACGCCTTAAAATGCATATAAAATATTTATTAAATTAAATACTTTCCTTGATCCATAAACTACCAACAATAGTTTTGATTAAACTCCTGCAATCTCATAAGAATATAAAAATTTTTTCTTTGATTTCTCAGAACTAGTGATAATAGACTTCGTCTCTTTTAACAAGTCATGATTTAAAAAATATATGAATACGAGCAAGTGAGCAAATAAGCAAGTAAGCAGTGAGCAAATGAGCAAGTGAGCAGTGGGCAAATAAGCAAGTGAGCAACTGATCAAGTGAGCAAAAGAGCAAGCGATCAAATGAGCAAGTGATCAAATAAATAAACGAGCAAGTGAACAGTGAGAAAATTAGCAAGTGAGCAAATGAGCAAGTGAGGAAAAGAGCAAGCGATCAAATGAGCAAGTGATCAAATGAATAAATTAGCAAACGAATAAGTGAGCAAGTAAATAAATGAGCAAATAAGCAAGTGATCAAATGAACAAGTGAGCAAATGAGCAAATGAATAAATGAGCAAGTGATCAAATGAATAAATGAGCAAGTGATCAAATGAATAAATGAGCGAACGAACAAGTGAGCAAATAAGCAAGTGAGCAAATGAATACATTAGCAAACGAGCAAGTGAGCAAATGAATAAATGGGCAAGTGAGCCGATTGCGGTGGGAGGTACGCACGTCGCCGCCGCTGTCCTTGAGCCCGATGACGTTGGGGTGCTGCGCGAGGTGGGCGAGCAGCGGTGCCGACAGGTCGATGCCCGTGTTGGCCGGCAGGCTGTACAGCACCACGGGCACCGGGCTGCCGTCCGCCACCGCCTCGAAATGCGCCGACAGCGCCGCCTCCTGCAGCCACACGGAAACACACACTCCTCAAGAGACGAAGCTTTCAGCTCCCTGCGCGATCTGGCGCAGCTATACTCCGATTGAAATGTAGTGAGCCTTCAAGGTAACGAGCTGAAGGCAAGGGGGCCACTGTCATCCAATCGGGAGCTTTTTGTTACGACTTAAACCTTTGTATTGAAGCTCCCGATTAGATGACAAATATTCTTGTCTAAAATATCTGAGACATAGGAGAGCAAATGTTACTTGGAGCCGCTGATAATGGGAAAAAGTTCCCGAAACACGTGTATGGCTGAATTTTCTGCAAAGTAAATTTATAAAGTCTACTATTGCGGTTAATATCTCTTACATTCCGTATATTTTATCATGGATTACCACAATATATCCGCTGCCATTACAGAATTTATTATTGTCTGTTAAAAGCGCTCTCTGCCTATAGACAAGAATTGTTAAGTATAGAGACTTGTTAATTTATTTCACATTATTGCTATATATAATAAATAACTGAATTATAAAAATAGAACACAAAACAAAAATTGGAAATAATTCGCCATTCAAACATATTTCTGTCACTTAGGAAAGATGTTTATATAAGAGAGAATTTAGTAAGAAAATAAACATCAAATTGTAAAAAACAGTGAAAAATATAAATATAATACAATTCTCGGTTATTTGATAGAAAAAAAATCTTGCAAACATATTTTCATACGAAGCCACTATTCACCGCCTCACACCGCTCCAGCTTGCGCATGTACACTCCTTTATGGATTTGGAGAGGAAACGAGCGCGGAGGCACGGGGAGTTGCCCGTGCTTGTAGGAGAGCCGAGCTCCACGGGCGGGCAAGTAGCTCAGCGCGGTTTGACGTGCCTTGCCTAGACTATACTCCACATTAGGCACGGCCAACCCGCTCTCATCGAACGTAAGCGCCCGCCGCAACTTGCGAATGAGCTCGTGTACTTGGAGTACTCAGTCCATCATACAGTTCCAGTAGTAACAGAACCTTCTCAGTAAATATTAACAACCACCATTCCAACTCAAGACCAATCTTATCAGGACTACCACAAGGATCATCCCTATCACATACTTTATTTAATTTATATGTTGTAGACATTCCCGAACCAAACGACATCCAGATTGCACAGTTTGCTGATGATTCATCCTTCTATAAATCCGGTTTTTCGCTTACTGATTGCAGTAACAAAGTTCAATTGTATCTTAACCTAATTGACAGCTGGACTTCAAAATATAAAACCCAACTCAATCCAACCAAAACGGCCACCAAGATCTTTACACTCGTCCACACTCACCCCCACGACACCTAATGCTAAACAATACAATCATCAACTGTCTCTCTCCATCAATAAACCAATCAGATACTTAGGACTGAATATGGACACAAAATCAATTGGAAGCAGCACATAGATGCCAAAATCACTCAATTCAGAATGAATTTGATAGAATTAAAGCCATTAATACACAGATACAACCCAATTTCATACAATTCAGCATTACAAATATACAAAACAATAATAAGACCCTTGCAACTATATGCCTACCCAATCTGGTTAAATGCCGCAAAAACCAACGAAAGGAAACTTCAAATAATACAAAATCAATTTCTCAGTATCATTTCAAACGCTGCCTGGTATGTCACCAAAAACAGTTACGAAATGAATTCGACCTAGGGGCTATAGACCATCATATTACCTATTAAGCTACCAACTTATTCTCAAAATATCCTAAATCCCTTCACTATCAGTTCACAAACTCGGCAAAACCTCACCAAATAGAATATAAAATAGGTTTCCATTTCACATTTTCCTTACGAAATTCTCCGAATTAGATCCCGACTAGAGGAGACTCAAGCCTAACCTCAACCGTTGTATTACTTTTAAATTTTAATTTAAGTTAGCTATTAAAGCATCCAACATATGCAGGGTTAATTTAAACTGAGCTATGTAATCACCATCTGTGGAAATAAATGAGAAAAAAAACTTGGGGTACCCTTGTTCCCACTAACTCTCTTTTTCCGAATTTCGCAGTAACACGAACAAAATTTGGGTCCCAACAAGGAAACTGTTAACTCTGATATATTAATATAAATGCAGCACAGTATATAGTAATTACATTTCAATGTAAATATAACATTGAATATAAAACTATCTTCTGTGAATGATATGAACAAATATATTTTGTACAAACGACATTGTGTACAAAGCAGATCATGTAAAGTAGTTAATCTTAATTATGAGAGTAGCAATATAATTCATCTTTTTAAATACATATTAACATTACCATTCAATTAACTTTACTTCCGTAACGCTGAATGGAAATTCTTTTAATTGAAATTCGTTTAGTGTTCTGTAGGCATTCAGTATGTGCCATGTGTCTTTCGTGCATGAATCCACCTCATTCATATTCCCTTTCGCGTTCGTGCAATGTATCGAATATTTTGCGTTTTCCGATTTACTCCAATTCTCTGCAACCACCAAAAATCCCTCTTTAAAGAGAGGCAACGTTCTAGGTTACGTGGGAGATTTTGTAACGGCGAGCGTTCCGTTATCTAAAGTGGTCCACACCTGCATTAATGAATATACACTCAGTTTTGTAGTGTGTATTTTGTCTAACACTGTACTTATAAAAAAATGGGTGGTAATATCGGAAACGCAGCATTAGGGGCATAAGTGAATGTAAATTTTCGTTTGCTTTCTTTCTTTCTGTCTTTGCGTTTATAAATACAATGCAAATTTCGTCATTTTTGCAAAATACAATGCCTTGTATTTCCAAAGTTAAGAAAGAAGAAAGCTATTTTCATTAATTATAGGAACTTTCTTAAGCTATCTATAGGCTATATACGTTACATACCGGTAAGAACCAATCCGGGTATATGAATACATACAAATAGGTGTACATGTATGAGAATATTCACGTACAGGGACAGCCGAGATCGCTAAGGGATACATTCAACAGCGAACTTGTTGCGTCGTGTAACAGATTCGGGTTCAACCATAATTATTTACCAGTATGTTGTGGCGTGGAAGGCTTTGCAGTCATCATGGATCCCCTTCGTATAAAATTTCTTCGTTCCCAGCCCGTCCCCACAGCGTCGGAGACCATGCTTGTGCGCTGTGTTGAGCGCACCACTCGAATAGCGCAACTTCGTAAGTCATCTCCTCACTTCCGGAATTAGTGAGGTTGGTTGGTACCAAGGTCACAGGACAAGGGTTTACGGCTTTCAGAAGCGTTATGATTCCCACTCGTTATATCATAGCTAGCGCGACTGCCCTGCGGATTTTACTACGCAAATATAACAAGTACACTAGGTAAATGGCCTGCAATCTGCATCGGCGTGAAGAATAGAATTCGGACAAATGCCGATACGGCCGCACGTAGAAAATGTATGAACTTGAGTCGAAGGGAGATTCTCGATGGAGAAGTAGCACACGACAAAGGTTTTTTAAAACATATTCTTGACATTTTGGACTTCTATATATCTTACATTGCAGCATTTTTTCATGAGTACCGGAGCATCTGTTTTGCTACTTTCACTCCTGGTGACTTCAATGGATGTCACGCTTCTGTCCTCCTGCCTCGAACATTAACCCTGATAACCCTAATCGGACAGGAACATCGAAAAAACTAATTAGACATATGTCCAGCATAAATTCACATTTTTCTATCACTGTCACATTTTTTCCATTACATTTGTTTCCTTGTCTCTACAGAACTACGAAGGCTATAAAAACTCCCAGGTAATCTTCGGATTCAATGTATAGAAAAATGTAACACAAAAATGACCAAACATATCTATTCAATCTAAAATCACTTTCAAACCTTCACATATTTTTCACTCGGTCAGAAAGCAAAGTGCTTAACTTCTCTTTCCTCTCGAGAATAAGCGGAAATACCAACAAAAGCTCGCGCACGTTTAGAGTTCTAATGACGGTGCTCATTCCCAGAGCCTTTCACGACACGTTCCACGTGTTTCGTGCGCGTATCACAGCAGGAAATTCCGTGAACGTGGCGTATATATACAATCCCGGCGAGCGAACGTAATTTAAAATGCCGTCAGAGACGGAGTTCGTTGAAGCTCGGCGAAGCGTGCTTTTCAAACTTTCGAAATTATAACATTAATTTCCCGCAACTTTGCGAAAACACCTCGTTTTCCAGCGGACTGTCGCACTCCACCGCGTCGCCCCCCCCCCCTCCCCCGCCGTCTGCTCTTCCTTCCATTGTGGCGAGGAGGCTCATTACAAGAGCAGGACGCACATTGGGGCAAGATCCAGAAAAGCTGGCCAAAAGTCGAAAAAATATTTTATTTAGGGAACTTTAAGTAAGCAGTCGGGTACACAGGTTCCCAGAGCGTCTAATTCCAGAGTTAGAAAAGATTCAAAGCATCACAGTGATGCTCTGTATCATTAGAAAATTGGCTATTGAGCGAGTAGCTGATACACGACACAAAGATTGTAAATCAACCGTTACTTTCAACACGCGTAAAAGTTTTCGGTTTTGAGCAATTTTCATCATTCAAAATGGACAAAAATTGTGATGGTAAATACATGTTTACATGTATTACAAATACTTAATAAAATATCTTACAATTACTTAAGTAATAATTAATTTTAAAACAAAATAATACAATTAATTTGTTGTTTTTTTCTTTTTTAAAGTGGAAAACAGTTATAAGTTCCATAAAAATTGTAAAAACTTCATTCTCTACTATTTAGCTACTGAAATATGGAAGAAAAGCTGCTATTATATGCTATTCTGCATTTCGTACAGCCTAATGATTCTAATGATTGACATATTTTTTGAACTTTTATAAAATGTTTGATCTGCCATATTGGATCCGCCATTTCGTGTTTTGCAATTTTGACATTAGAATTGTAATTAGTGAGACCACAAACCATTGTATGCAAAGTTTTGCTCAATTTGGATACAGTTTTCAAATTTTGGCCAGCTTTTCGAAAGCATGTCCCCCATGTGCACATTTTTAAAATTTTTAATCTGCCATATTGGATTCGCCAGTTTGTGTTTTGTAATTTTGACATTGGAATTGTAATTAGTGGGACCACAAACCATTGTATTCAATTTAGTTCAACCAGTTTCATTCAATTTAGATAACGTTTTCAAATTTTGGCCAGCTTTTCGAAAGCTTGCCCCCCCATGTGCGACGGCGCGGCGCAGCGCGGCGGCGGCGCGGCGGCGGACAAAGCGAAGGGGAGTTGGCGCTGGCCGCGGCACCGACAAGAGCCCCAGATAGGCTTTTCTCTTCGTTTCATTCACTAATCGGAGCGCTTTTACAGGATATTTTTCTTCGCGGGGAAAATAATGTGAACGATTGGGTTTATAAATCGAAGGGCATTTGCAGGAAAACTCAAAGATGCGAGAAACTGCAGAAAAGAGACGATACGAAAAAATTCGTTCGTTCGGAAAACAATAAATCAAAGGACACTACTAAGAAAATTTCAGGCGATAAATACGAGCGAGATGAAAGAACGATAAGTCGGCGAAAGACGTTTTAACTCTCCTATACTGTGCTTCACTCGACAACCGGGTGTTATGATATTTGACAATAGGGAAGGGTACTACGGCTGGCTCTATCTTAGGCAAGAGTTTCAGGAGAGTTTTGGTTTCATTTACTAAAGTCCTTTAGTGCGATATTTACCATCGAGTTAAATAATTCTAACAATTAAGTTTATAAATCGAAGAATATTTTACAGGAAATATGGAAATAAATTGAGCGAAAGAATACAAGAAAAGTGTTCACGAGAGAGTGAGAAAAATACAAGAGAGAAATATAAATCAAAGGACGCTACTAAAAATATTGAAGGGAGAACGTAGAGAAACAGGGAAAATGAATGAAAGAAATGGATAGGGGAAAGTCATTCTAGACAATTGTCTCTGAAGTTTTAGCTCCATATTTCAATACTCAACAAAATGAGAGGGAGAAAAATCTCGCACAATCTAAGACAAGAGCCTCATGAAAGCTTCATCTATCATTTTCATTCTCAAAACGTCGCTCATTCAAACAATATTATCGCTAAAAAGTCATTTTAATGATACAGAAAGAATTTTTAAATCGAAAGACATATCATGAAGAATTAATAAAGCAATAGAAAGTTGTCGATAGAGTAAGATAACGAACAGGAGACAGAGAGAGGCAGAGAGAGCGAGAGAGGCGAAGAGAGCGAGAGAGGTAAAGAGAGCGAGAGAGGTAAAGAGAGCGAGAGAGGTAAAGAGAGCGAGAGAGGTAAAGAGAGCGAGAGAGGTAAAGAGAGCGAGAGAGGTAAAGAGAGCGAGAGAGGTAAAGAGAGCGAGAGAGGTAAAGAGAGCGAGA
>BLKR01015086.1:0-113253 GCA_011170035.1 Teleogryllus occipitalis | reverse complement strand
TATCTTTATGGTGAATAATATTCCAATCAAATTTCACGCTGTGTTTGTAAACATGTTATATACGAATGATTATTCCCAGAATTACTGGTAACTACGTGTGAAAGTGAAACTAATAAAGTTGTTATCAACAGTTTTAATTTCGTTTTTTCTTAAAAGATATTTTTTCAACTCGTTTATATACTTTTTTAAAATATTATCTTTCTATATTTTGACTATAAATATGAGCCATTCACATTTTTGTCGGAATTTTGAATAGTACGACATTAATGTTACAACTACATCATAAAATTATTGGCCCAAGATTGAACCCGTACGTTATTTAATAATAAAATTAAAGTCACCAACTAATAATATTGTTCACATCATTTCGAAGAGCTCTGTTTCAGATTTACTCATCCAGACTTATTGCAGCACAAAACACAAACCTTTATCTTCCTCTCTTGATACTACCTCTTTATGAGCGTCAGAAGTTCTCAGTGTACTTTTCCCGTCCACAAAGCAGCCATTTGCGCCCATAAACCAACCATCCGCCCGCCCGAGAGTTCCAAAAATTCCCGCGTGTGGCCTCGCGCGCTAGGCGTTGCGTTGAGAGAAACGACGGCCGCGCGGCAGGCCGGCGCGATGGATAGTGGCGAGAAACTGCCGCCGTTATACGGCTCCACAATTTATCCTCTCGCCACGGGATGTTCTCAAGTGTTTGCGCGCGTGATGTTCCGCTCCTATTGTAACCATCGGCGCCGTAAAAGTCAAAGAGATGATTGGAGTTGGCGGACTTCGACACCCCGTAAGTTTCGGGGAGATAAGTTTCTTGAGGAGCGAAAGAGACGAAAGGACTCTTAAGCGCGGGACGTAGTTTTCGCCGCAACAGCGAAGAGGTTGTGCGCTCTCACGCCGGGCCACGAGGTGGGGCGGGGCTGGGATGGGCGGGGTGGAATGGGCGGGGTGGAATGGGCGGGGTGGAATGGGCGGAGTGGAATGGACGGGGTGGAATGGGCGGGGCTTCGATGGGATGGGCGGGGCTTGAATGGGCGGGGCTTGGATGGGCGGGGCTTGGATGGGCGGGGTTTGGATGGGAGGGGTTTGGATGGGAGGGGTTTGGATGGGCGGGGCTTGGATGGGCGGGGCTTAGATGGGCGGGGCTGGGATGGGCGGGACGGGGCTGGCATGGGCGGGGCTGACATGGGCGGGGGTGGGCTGGGAGGGCCGGGGCGGGGCGGGGCGGGGCTGGGCTGGGCTGGACGGTGAGGGCTGGGCGGGGAGGGCTGGGCTGGGCTCTGCTGGGATGGGAAGAGCTGGGTTGAAGCGGGGGGTTGAGAGCTTTCGAGGGTGTGAGCAGGGATCCGGTTTCCCGTCTGGATAGCGGTTCTTGCGAAAGTTGCGAAATGTAGAAGAAAATATGAACTTCTAGTTGCAGCGAGTGAAAGAATCGTGCAATCAGACTGGATGTGTGTCTTGAGTTTATTGCCTACGTGGTATATCCTATCAATGTTCTTCAACACTAATAATAAAAGTGAACTTTTATTAAAATATGTATAACTTCTATGAGAATATTTCACATATTTTATTTTAGTGTAGATTATGGCGTAATTTTTTTCTGACAATCTTAGCATTTCAAATGCATAGCGTCGCGTTGTGTTTGTGAAATAGATACAACCAGAGGCGCACTCAGAATTCTTTGCTGGGGGAAGGGGATTACAAGTAATACACAGCCGACATGATGTATTCCTATAAAGAATTTTTCATTTATACTGAATATAAAATTTAATTTAATTTTTTGACATAGCGTTAATATTCATAACGTAAACAATTGAGATATTAAATGACATTTGTTAGTAAAGGTTTAGAACAGTAAAAGGCTTTCTTTATGTCATTGGCTTCTGCGGGGAGGGGGGTGATATGTGACTTTTGTTTGCAAGCCCTGGCGGGGAAATTGACAGATGTATTAAGGTCTTAATAAACAAATTATTTCAAACTAGCTGACCCGGCGAACTCTGTTCCGCCTTAACAGCCGGTCCCATCTTTTTCTCGCGTCGCCCTCACTGTGAGAAACTGTACTATCATTGTTGCACTCATGATAATAAAGCAATTGCAGATTTGTGTTTTTCTCTCAAACAAAGAATTTAAAAAAAACGCTCTGATATTAAATAGATAATTAAAAAATCTATTACGTAGCAGAGCATTTTTTTTGGAATTGATTTTTGTTTAAGAGAGAAATACAAAGCTGTAATCATAGGGACCGGCTGTTAAAGGCAATAAATAAGCAGATTTTGGAATTTATTAAGTTAAATTGTTTATTAGAAAATACAAATAAAAAAATTAAGTAGATTAATCATTCATTATTGTTCCTGTATATTGGTGCATAGGTTGCACTCTTCAGTTAAGTACCTTGTGATACACGACATTTTTTGTTTTATTATCAGGCGCAAAAACAAACAACGCAGATGATCTTCCGACCCGTGAACATGCCACATATAACTGACCATGGGAAAAACATGGATATTCTAGATTCAAACCACAAACCAAAACGTGCGAAAACGTGCAAAAACGTGCGTTCTCACACAGGAACGCTGTCGAACGGGACAAACAGTATCCTATGTCCGTCTCCTGTCTCTAAGCGTCCTGCTCACCAATTTTCAGCCAAATCGGTACAGCCGTTCTTGAGTTATAAATAGTGTAACTAACACGACTTTCTTTTATATATATAGATATAATGGGAACCATTTAAAAAGTTATAAAGTATATTAACTTTATTGAATACAATAAGCTGCGGCTCTCTGAGAAATTGCTGTTTCAATTCAAACCTAAATAGAAACAATATTCATTTTCATGGAGATGAACATTATTAAGTAATTTCTGGATATATCTGAAACACTAATTATATTTATTCCGAAATTCCAAATTGCTGAAATTAATAATACGCAACATACTTTCTCTTTCTGAGAGCAAGTAAGGGTAAGCAAATTAAAAACCTATTACATTTCGTAAATATTCATTTTTGGCGAATACATTTTAAGTGGTTGGAAATTATTCCAGGAATGATAATTAATCTCCATTTAAGAACATTTGATAAGCCCCTGCGAAATGACGTAGGAAGAAGAGCAGTTGCGGAGTTGCCCTCCACAAAGTGACCTCCCGCGCGCTGCCGGCGCTTCGACGAAAAGAAGCCAGCCAACGCTTGAGCAGAAGCGGCGATAACTGTAGGGGGCGGAAGAGGCGCGCGCCCGCGCGTATTCAGCGGGTTGGCGGCGGCTCCGCGCTCGCCGGCGCCCACTTGCCCGCGCCCGCGCCCGCGCCTGCGCCTGCGCCTGCCCCCGTCGCCGGAGATTTCGCCGCGGGGCCAAGTTGCGCGCTGATAACGCGGACGCTGCGCCCCAGCGGCCCACCCTCCCGCCGATACCCCGCCACCCCCACCGCCCTACCGTCACTCTCACGGCTGCCACAGGCCGCGCCGCCCGTTGCGATCCCCCGCGAGTACGTCACCGTTACCGCTCCCGACGCTCTCCAGACCGACTCCTAGTCCACGTCCACAGCTGGGATGGCTCAGTGGTGGCATTGCTGTTGTTTTTGCTGGGTCGCTGACCGGTAAGTCCTAGGGTTCGAGTGCTGACAGTGAAGGATTTTTGACACTAGCTACATAGCTGGTTCGAATTTAATGGCTGTTAAGGAGAATATTTTAACGGTCGACTGCTCTGATCGGTGTTATTCATTAACTTAACAAATAAGGCACGAGGGGAGTGTTATCTTTCCTATCCCATCCTTGTCTCATCTTCTCTTTTCTTTCACATGTACCCACTAACATGTATTACTCCCATGCACATGTCGGGAGATCAGTCAGTACATTAGAGCTGAAGGGGGCGGTGCCCCGTTGGAAGTGATACCTCGAAGCGAAAAACCCGCAAGCGGAAGTGCAAGTTGACGCCGGATTTTGTGATCCACTGAGGCAAGTAACATGTCCACCACTCTGGAACTAACATACACTAAAGTTATGTATCTAATGATCGTAATAGTTGACTCACCAGGAAACAATAAATAAACATCCAAACAAACAAATTCATCCTCTTTCTTCAACCTTTGCACTCTCCTTCCCCTTCTAGCCTTCTTCCCCCTCTTGCTCTCTTCACCGACCTCACCACGTGTGTCTTCAACCCCACCCCGTTTCCTCCTCTCTCTTCCCAACGCCGCGTAGCACTTCGCTCTCCGTTCACTCCCTCCTCCGTGCTCGGCTGCCTCCCGCACCGTCTCCTCTGCAGCTGGAGGAAACGCCGCGCGAGTGCACAGAGCTCGTCGCGGCTCAGAAGCGAATAAAGTACACACGCGGAATAAAAACAGCCCCGCCGCACACATCATGCAGCGGGCGTCCGTAGAGATGCTGGCGGCGCGCTGGGGCGACGGGCGAGTGCGAATTGCGCCGCGGGGGAGGGCGCAGGAGGCGACGGCGGCGGGAGCGGGGCGGGAGCGGGGCGGGAGCGGGGCGGGAGCGGGGCGGGAGCGGGGCGGGAGCGGGGCGGGAGGGCGAGAAGGGTGATCCCTCGCCGCCAATTGATTCGCGCGATGGGCGAGATTGATTTGTAAAATTTCTTGGCACGAGGTAATGACGACGGCGAAAAAAGAAACGACTGCGTCTGAAAATTTATGGCCTCGCCGGGCGCTGTGGGAGTTCCAAAGCTCACTGGGAGAGAGAGTGGACGTGAAGTGGGGGTGGAATAATGGAATGAGGAGTGACGGCAGAGTAAAAGAAAAGAACGAATGCGAATTTGGAGTAAATAAAGTGGAAAATTGAACCAAACGTAAGAGAGAAAAACAAATTGGTAAAATCCGAGGAAAGGGAATTTAAATATATATATATATATATATATATATATATATATATATATATATATATATATATAAAGACATATATAATATTTCGAATGTCGGAAATATATTGAAGTCAAGAGGGTAATTAAAAAAATAAGTGTATGAGAATTTCTAAACAACGAAAATGTACATTAAAAACAAGAAACATTTTGAAATTTAATTACAACTAGTGGCCTGCAGCAGCAAACATGCTGCTGAACATAACCACACAAAATGGTTTTCCCAAAAGTAACAGACACACACACACACACTAATCCAAGAAGAACAAATAAAATAAATCACTCATATTTCACTACAAGAGAATATTTTAACAAAAACAGTTTTCACAAACACTGCAATAACATACTATAGTTTATACAGATATTCAGTACAACGGATTTTTACATTCCGAGAATGTCAAAAAATTGCTGTTCTATAACACAACACGTGATTTACAAATATTTGCTGGTGAGCTGCCACTTTCTTGGAAACTTGCTGTCGCATGACGTCAGCCGTGTCGTTAGCAGTGACGCACTGAATATGAGAATTGTTTCAGCACCGGAGAATGAGAGTGGTCGGAATAACACAATCAAATAGTTTTATTTTAGATTCAAAATTGAAACTGATTTTTATTTTCCTGAGTACCTTACCACAGACAATTCTCGCATTGGGAGAATTTGCATAGTTTTTTTTCCAATTTCTCCACGTATTGGAAATTAGAAACAAATACTGGAATACATTCTGAAACGATGATGTAATGATGGGTATTAATACAAGAGTGATATTACGATACGAGCGAGGAATGAGCGATTATCTTAAACTTCCCACGAGCATATTAATACCATTACATCGAGTTTCATATAGTACGTATTCTACGATTTACGGTAAATTTTATAAGCTAAACTTTTATATTGAATTTGTTTTGGCTGTTGACATGCAGGATTCAGCCAGGGCCACCTAGCGGACACCTTCCTACACTCTCACAGGTTGCTTTTGTTTACCACTGCGCTATTCAAATTGCATCAAAGTGACATTACGATCCAATTTATTTTAAATAAATCCACGTAAAAAATATTAATATTAAAAGAAATTAAAGACAAGCATAATATATTACTAAATGCAGTTTCAATATACACAATCGAACGAAACATAACTTGAACGATTCTCGATTATGAAGTGTTAATACTTGGTTTGTGAGCTTCTCTATGATTGGTCAAAAACCTGTATCTTAATTAAATCTCTATCGTAATGAATATCATTATGTAACGGGTTCCAACCGTCAAATAACAGAATTATACAATACGAGTAGAAAAACAAAAAATCAACACTGTCAAGGAAGACGAACAATTTGTTAACCAGTGATTTAAGATTTAGAAATTTCTTAGTACACTTTGTCATAAAAATGTTATGTGTGATAATAAATAGAGACTAATTGGTGGCAAACGAAAATTAGTTACACGACGAGTGAGGCGCGTGAATTGCTAATTAATTGGATTGGATTAAACACGTTGCCTTTTTTGCATTAAGCCTACAAGCAATATATCTTTGATCCTGTTAATAAGTTAATATATGGTGAGAACTTAATTTTAAAGGAGAGCAACACATCTTGCCATACTGTGTTTATTTGAATAAGTAGTGCAAAGTAATAAGCAGACAAGTATTTGATGTTGTTCCATGATTTGAAATGATTACACAGGCACACACAAAAAAGTTGTCAGACCCAAAGACTTGACACATGTTTCCCTATGTATTTCGATGCGATTGGGGTAATGATTCCAAACTTCGTTGAGTTTTGGATGTGTCAATTAATTATAAATTAACGAGACAACATGAATAGTAAATATTATTATTGTTATTAACTCATATAAATACAGTATTTAAGTCTTATTATTTCGAACTAACCATTGGAATTTTGTCTTCCCTCTGCGTGAAGGTGAAAACAAATGCTTTGCATTCGTGAAGCCCAAATAGCACACTGTATAACAGCTCTGATGGAAATAGTATAGTTAACAATACGAGATGATGGAGTACGGGCCTTGTCGCCGAATAGAGCGGCTTCCAGAGCGAGGGGCGCGGCGTGCGGAGTGATGAAGGGCGCGGGGTACCGGCGTGCAGTGTAGCGTGGAGAGGCAGGGCGTGACTGGGAGGGATGGCCGGGTCCAAGTGGAGTGGAACGCTGTGGTGGGTACCGGGTGACGTGCAGCGGGTCGGGATTCGGCACTACAGGGGGCAGCGCGCGCCGCCACCGGGCCACGGGCCGCGGAGCACGGCGGCGTGGGGCGAGGCGGGGTTGCGCTGGGCGTGGCGGGGAGACGCGGGGCGGGGCGGGGCGGCGCGGGGTAGCGGCGAAGCGCGACGGGACGTGCAGTGCGATTGGCGTGACGCGCGAAGGCACCATGCGACGGAGAAGGACAGCGGGGCGAGCTCCCTTGGCATACCGCTGCATGCCGCCGCCAGCGAAAACACGTATCCCGATCACATCCAGCGCACGTATACGGCCTGTCCGTTCTTATGCCGGCACTAATTAAAAAGGAAAACATAAAACGGAACCGCGTTGACATGCTGTATGCATGAGGTAAACGCAATTAGAGGAGGTTTGTTGCTCGACAAACTCCACTGGCGGCCTGGAAAGGACGCAATTAAACTCATTGTGGAAACACAGGCGCGCACGGCTAATATGGAGCTCGTTAATTATGCAAAGCAACATAGAGATATGTGGAGCGTGGCGCGGGATTCTCGCTAGCCGAAGGGAACGAGGGGAGAAGCACGAGCCCTGCCCCTTCCCTTCTCGCCCTGTCCCGACGTGCCAAGCGGCCCGCCCTGGGCCTCCCCGCCTCCTTCGCCGCGCCGCGCGTCAGCCCTTCCGTGCTCGCTGTCACATTTCACACCTTCCTTTCGCCGTGGTGCCCGCTCTGCCTTGCAATTGCCACTGGACGGTGCACCTCCCCTCCCCTCCCTCTCTTGACCGACCCTCCCTCCCCTCTTCGCTCACAACTCCCTTTTGCCTTTACATAGTTAAGTTCGTTCCACTCTAGTCTATTCCATTACGCTCCGCCCATCTCTACCACAACCTCAGATATGTACGCCACACCCCTCTGACCAGCTGGGGCGTTCTCGTTCTCTCTCTCGCCTGCTTCCAGCCTCCATCCCTCTGCCTTTGCCGCCCGACCTCCTATCTGCCAGCCTGCGTGCCTGCACGCCCCACCCATCACTGCTGTAAAATACTGCTTCTCTAAAGAAGCTCTTGGCGTCACGTTAAACTTGTTTGCGGAAGTTATGATTTAATTTATAGCTCCTTTCCATTTTCATATTTTTAAATAACACTGTACTAATTGCCAAAACTAAATTATTTTGATATGTTAGCAACGAAACATTCAGAATACATTTTACAACGCTGTGATGAACAAACTGTTTAACATTCATCTCAATATCGTTAAAGTATTTTTATATTTTTTATAACTATTGTCGAGAAAACATGTAAAATATATAAAATTATTTTGTATATCATAAGATATCTAAAATTCACTGTAAAAGTTTACTTAAATTCGCCAAAAAATATTTATGGAGGTTAAAATGATGTAAATATACAATTTTGAAATAAATATAATGAAATTTGATAAGAAAAACCAAAAGCAATTAATACATGAAATATTATCTGAATACTAAGAATATCTAAAATTATATTTCAATTTATTGATCTGATATTAAACTTTTACAATCAAATTAATGCAATTAGTTGTAGGAAAACACCGAACAAATTTTGAATATTTGCATTTCTTGGAAAATAAAGTTTAACGAAAATGAGGCCTGTGAAATAAAATGAGGCCTGTCTTTTTCTGTATTCAAGGAGAAACTTTATCCAAACATTGGTAGAAATTTTTAAGAAAAGTTTGGTAAAGTTTTTGCAACTTCATGTACAATACACGCAAAGATCAAAATATCCCTTTCAAATTCACAGGGCCTCGAGTTCGGCCGGATTTTAGGATCATGTGTGTTCCCTAGACTTCCCCACGGGACCAAGAAGTTCCTTTTCTGCATTTACTACCAGCATTGCTAAATTGCTCCATCGTAATTTACAAATTGTGTGTAGAGACTTAATTGAGCTTCTGAGAGCCATTAACGATTGTAGATGGCCTTGAGACATAATCCCCAACGTCTCTGTGGATCTTGGAATAGCTCCAGAGGTTCCAACCATCACTGGCAGGATTCTCGCTTTGAGATCTCCATGAAGTTCGGCCGCCAAATGAATGACTGGTTGGTATTTTACCACTTTTTCCTCCCCTGCTTTTAGAAGGCATCCTCGTGGCGTAATGTCACATCGACCATGTGATCCCCTTCCCGGCTTTTAGAGGAAGTAATTTACTACATACAGAAACAAGATTTATCGTCCCCGAAATCAGAACCCCACAATATGAGATTTAATGGCGAAAAATCGCCGAATTTTGCCGCGGTATTGCAATTATCTCTCTTTACTACGTAAGGAGTAGATAATAGGTTAGGATATAGTAAGTAAATAGGGATCTTTGCTAGAAAAGAGTACATGGATGTTCTCTGATCTTCCATTCTTACAATCATTAGTTCTTTAGTATACTTCCCTTTCTTTCACTTGAATGATCTCCATATTTAATGTTTAAACACGGTTTATTGCTCACATAACCTTTTTCTGTTAAGTAGTAGACTGACATTTGTATTCCATAGTCTGTCGGCAATCGGTCTATCTAGTTTCGGACGTTGGTTTACGTAAATTCGTTTATTCACTTTCATTGTTCGGTTTGGATATAAAATTAATACAATGATCCTAGTTATCTTTGCTTTATGTCTCTTTATGTTAAAAAAATATTCCTCACATATTTGAAACAAAAGTTTGTGTTTGAATTCGAACTCCTTTAAAAGTGCAAACATGTCATATTAATATTTTGTGCATCAATAAATCAGAGCCGTGTAATGAATATGTCGCATTAACAGACAGCGAAATGTTTCATTAAATGATGTGCAGATACATGTTTGGGACTTCTGTTAGTAGGACGATTCTGCGAACGTGCAGTGAAGTTCCTGTTAAGCTCCAAAGGCTGAAAAATTAAAGCAACAAGGGACTAAAATCAACAGTTATTTGCGTAAACCAATGACTGAGATCCTCGGCGTAACGAAGTACAGCAAATATCCATCCAAGTCTTTTACGATTTTAGTTGGTACATTCCCTCCCCCATTTCCTAAAAAAAAACGTAATGCCACAAAGCCATTAGTGGATGTATGTTGCATTCCTCGGTACTCTACAGTTGAAATGTGACCAACTGACTCACATTGCACATACGAGGACATTGGTGTTCTTATTCAGTCAGAATATGCAGTAAATAATTATTATGAAAAACACGAAAAAAATGAAGAATACAAAAAATATTTCTGTGATATTTGACCACAAAACTATATGTCCAAAATGTGACTTCTTAAACAGAAAATAATTTTATTTTCAAAACATTCCTCTTTCGTTTGATAGTTACGATATTATCAGTAGTATCACAGTCTGTTTAACAGTATTAGTGTAAACCTGATATGTCAACATTTTATTTAGATTTGGTCAGAACGTGACTAGTGTACTTGTCAACTATTGACCAAATATTTTTATACAGCATTATTTCAGTAAAGACAATGACAGGGAGTTATCCTGTTTAAATCAAATATCAGTTTAATGAAAATGTCAATGTTTGCATGAATTGTCTCTACTTGAGTAACGGTAGAAACATACCAATTAATTGAAATAATATTATCCGGTTGGAACGCACCCAGAATTTGGGGGAATCAATTTATTTGTTCACTAAAGGATCAAGGATATTTTAGATCAAGCGATACAAACAGAAGAGGACGAGTCACTGAAAATAACATATTTGCGAATTTGTTTGCCTGTCTTAATTACGTAGTTTTAGAAAAATGTCACGCTTTGAAACAAAATTGAGCAAAAATTAGTCATATTTTCAAAAGATTGTTCGTAAGATTTTATAAAGATCTAATTTTGAAAAACAGAAATCTATATTTTATATTGTGAGGGGAACTGATGCATATTGATATGTTTTTCGTCTATGATTTTTTTAATGCCCAGAAAAAAAGAAATTTCAAGTTATTTTTTATGTGATGTCGGCAAAATATTGTAGTGAGTTATGAACAGGCACAATTGTTGTTCTTGTGTCTCATGTGATAAAAAACAACTCTGAAAAAATAAGTCATTGTATCAATGTGCCCTATCCCCGGGGTATGTTGATGCACCTCATGGGGCATTTTGATACGTTTGGGAAAAAGGAAAAAAATTACTGCCCCTGCATATTTTCTTTAGAAATGAATTAGCCAACCATTTTATATTTATTTAAAGAAATTAAAATTTTTACCGACCGACCGACCGACCGACCGACCGACCGACCGACCGACCGACCGACCGACCGACCGACCGACCGACCGACCGACCGACCGACCGACCGACCGACCGACCGACCGACCGACCGACCGACCGACCGACCGACCGACCGACCGACCGGCCGACCGACCGACCGACCGACCGACCGACCGACCGACCGACCGACCGACCGACCGACCGACCGACCGACCGACCGACCGACCGACCGACCGACCGACCGACCGACCGACCGACCGACCGACCGACCGACCGAATCCCTGCTTCCTCCACTGCCCCTCCTCGGTACTGTCCCCACTTGCTTCCCCGCTCACTTCCCCACCACACTGCCCCTACTTGCCTCTCCGCCTTCGTTCCGGAGCATGGACATCGGGGCGACGCAGACGAAACGTTTAATTATATATGAGTGTGTGTAATATGTGTGCGTAGATTGGAAAATTGTAGAAGTTGCAACTATTGTTGTAAGTGCTGCCAGTGTTCTCGAACTGATGGTGATACTGTAAGAAGGGTAAATCATGGGTTAGACTGAGAAAAGATGACGGACGTGCAAGTTGGATATTGCTTGTGTTGATAGTTATAGTTAAGAAAGTTTTGGAACTGTGGCTATTGTACAACCAGTGTTGTGGACCTGATGTTCATAGGGTGAAAACTGGTTATTTTATAAATAAAAGGCAGTGATCCAATATATCCTTCTACTTCATCCAAGGCAAGTATTTTAATGCGGGAAAATATCTACCCTCAACATTTCTGGTTTATTTTTACTGTTATTTAATGAATGCATATTGCAAAAGTTGATCTTTCATTTGTAAAGTTGTTACTAATGCAACGTTTTTCAAAATCAATTTCAATATTTATATAATTATTATTAAATGTATTACATTTTTTTCTACACGTTTTTAATGTTACAATTAATTCCAAAATAGATTGAGAAGAGATGAAAAGTTATTAACATATTGAATGGATGTTGTAAATTCGTATCATACATTTTTATATCTCAAATTTAATATTGAAGAATTCTCGTGAGTATTAAAATTTCTTCGCTGAAAAACACAAAAAGAGGTCTCATCCGCTACAAAAGAGCGGAGAGTGTTGATGCATTTAGAGATGGCAGAGTGAAAAGTTTCCTATCTTCTTTTGTGCAATCGTAACGTGAAAATCTTTATTGAAATCGAATTTTACTCGTGTCTCCCTCGTAAATAAGGCAGTTTCGCATTCGCGGGTATCAAACGCGGCGTGAAGGAGACAGGGAAGCCGGGGGCGGTGGGAGAGGCGCGAGCGAAGTGATAAAGTTGATGTAACACACCGTCTGCTCTCATCTCCGAACGAAGAAAGCGCGCCAACAATATGATCTGGGCAAACGGCCTGTCATTCACCGCATTTCGGATTTCGCGGTAGCGGTGTGGCGATGGAGGGAGCGAACTGGCGGCGAAAGGAAAGGAGAGAAAACTGGAGACGGTGACTGAAGTGAAGCCATTAAGTTTTGTCACGGTGGTGTAGTGGAAAAGGCATTTCTGCTATAGGGGTTAAGGCCCAAATACGATTGTGAGACGGTGAGAAGACGATAAAACTGACGGAGAATTGATATGTTGAGGACGTTTAAGTAGCGGCGAAGGCAATGAAAACGCGTGGATTGGATTAGATGTAATTTAGACGGTAGAGATGGTTGAAACCAGGTACGAGAAACAGCCGGCTCATGGCAGCGAGTAGCTCTGTTGCTTTTAGCGAGCGAGACGGGCAACTAGCAAACGCTGTAGGCGGCCATGGCAGTGACGACGGCAAGAAGTGTCAGGGGGCAGCAGGCTGCAGCCGACTCGAGATGTCGACACCCTCGCCAGCGCCGGGAACGATTATCTGAGCCTTGCACGCGTTTCATGGGCTCGGATTGAAGTGTATATTCACACACGCTAAAGGGCTTGATTAAATCCGTTTTATGATGTGTTTTATCACTGAGATCATCAAAGTGGAAGCGGGCTCGGGCAAGAAGGTCGGGGCCGACAGGCGCCGGAAACCCAAAGCGGCAACGGCAACGGGGAGACGCAAGGAAGGAAGAGGAGGCGGTGGTGAAGGAGGGAAAGTGAGCTGGTAAAAGTGCCGCCTATCGACGTCGTGTTCGAGGTGATGACAATTAACGCCGACGCCGGGGATGTCTATCATGAGCTAGGGCGTGGCGGCCGGAGTGACGGCGGAAGGGTCGGGAGAGCCCGCTGTCGTCGGGGACGCAAGAAGCCGGAGCGGTCGGAGCGCGAGCCTTGGCGTCGGACGCCGCGCGGAGGGTGAAGACGTCAAGGAGCACAGCCGCGCCGCGTTCCCCCTTCCGTCTCCTCCGCCCTCGCGCCGTTTGGCAACTGAGCGCCGCGCCACCCTGCCCCGCCCCGCTCCGCCCTGCGCCACCGCCTCGGCCTGCGCGTCGCCGAGCGCCGATAATGCGAGGAGCAGGTGCAGTCGCCATGCGACCCCCGGGGGGCGCGCCGCCCGCGCTGCGCCCTTCTGCTGCCGCGTCGCCGCGTCTCACAGGCGCCGCGCCTCACACCTCGCCCCTCGCACCTCGCACCGCGCGCGCCGACGCTGCTGATGCATCATTGGAGGCGCTACACTGTGTTATTCGATTTGCACACGTGCGCCCCACTCGACGATGTGCATGTTGTTCCGTGATGAATCTCGCTGGTGTTTCAATCCAAAGCACGATTTTGGTATTTCATTGTGGGTCGTGGCAGTTTTATTTATTTGCTTTATTATCTTTTCTCTATTTGTCGTACTATCGTTTTTTTCTATTTTTCCCTTGCAATTATCCTGATATTAACCATGCTATTATCGTTGTGTTGCTTGCTATATTTCTTCCCCATTTATTCTCTAATGGAAGTTCCAACCATTCGACTATATTTTTTCTCGGGTAATTACTTTTTCTCGAGAAAAAAAGGCCAATTTCCAGTTTATAGAAGACTCATTTCTATCTGTCACTGTCATTGCTTCCGTGAACGTCCTCGGCAATTCCGCCCCTTTCCCTCTTCCTTTCTTTTCTACATTTCCTTTTCCTCCTTCTTGAGTTTATCATACTTCTTACTTTACGTGTATTGTCTCTCAAGTTTTCGCCAACCGCTAGCTCTCAGCAGGACGAACGACGACAAAACGCTAGGTCGTTTCGTGGAGTTCCCTATGCCGACGGCAGATGACAAACTGCTCACTTGGATCCATTTGCAAATGCGAGAGGTTCGTAGGTACGGGAGACGCGATAAATCTGCCACAAGTTGTGACGCCGCCCCACAATGAAGTGTTGTTTACTGCCGAGACATGAGCCATTTTCAGATAACCTTCTGTTCGTGCACCTTTCCCCTCGCGCGACGCACAAGCGGTCGGCGCTCGTAAGCGGTTTACGTCGGCGAGCGCGATTGGTTACAACAGCGGCGGTGCGGCCGGGGGCTTCGGTTTCCAAGCAGCGCCACGTGTGCCCTCGCACGCTCCAGCCCTACGCGTTGTTGCTGCGTCGGCTCTTCCGTTCAGACATGTTATGTATCTCTTAACAGCGCGGTTTGTAGAAACGTATCTCTTAACAGCATCGTTGTTCGTAACTCGTAACCGCCGTTCGTTTTTTACGAACCGTGCAGTTCGTATAAAACAGAAACCAAATTCAAAAAATAACCCGTTTAAAATTTTTGGTTTATACTTATTTAGTATAATGTTCAACTACAACGAATCGTAGTATAAAAGAAGCACAATATCGTGGTGTAGTAATCTCACAATGTAATGCGTAGTAGAATTGCATATCACATGCTCGGTGAATACGATAATTTAGATTAACAATGAAATTTGATGCTAGTTGGCTCGTATTTGTTTCTCAAAAAAGGAGTATCGCACTTCAAGGAAGTGTATAATGGTTTTTCATTCAAATTGTCCAGCCATTCCAAGACAACCATTAAATATATTGTATTATTATTGATTGTATTATTAAAAGATTTTCAGTACTATATATTTCATTGTCGTAAGTAAACATTTTACTGAGTTTTGGTCAGTTGAATTTTCTAAGTAAAATAATGATTGACATATTTATATACCAATTTTAATTTTCTCTGCCTATTAGATAATTCACATTATTGTTTTATCAGTGTATATTTATAATGGATTATTTTTCTATTTAAGTAAATGTGTCAATATTGGACAAAGAAAACGAACCCAAAACTTGCAACTAAACTTACTATTGTGACGTTATTTGGACTGGCAATTTCTTTTAAAAGTAATTACAATGTACCAGTTCTTTTGTTTTGGGACGTTGAGAATAATTCAGGTCGCTCTTATATGTTCACACTGAGTGTATTTTAGATGGTACAAAGGTTATGTTCAATCCACGAAATGTGACAAACTGGAGGCGTTTGAAAAATGTTGGTTAATATAATGTGAAGATTGTTAATTTAAAAACAAGGGAACTGCTCGTTTGGCTGAGGCATGTCCTGGATTTCAGTAAAGTTGTAGGCGTTGAAAGTGTCGTTACTTATTTCATCCTTTATCTACACTTTTTGAATTTTTTTGAGACCAATCTGTTAGTATATTTACCTATGTTGACATCGTATTTACTTGGTCTGATAATTTGTAAACACAATTCAAGCTACAATATGTTCTAAACTATTGACATTGAAAATTCTTATTTCATTATTTGACATTTGTGTGAACTTGTTAGTCTGGAGGAAGAGGATATCATAAGTATTTTGCAACTAATAAAACATTCAAAATTGATGATGAATTTAAGCAAAAAGTCAGGTGTTGCCTGAGCATGTCAAGTCGTTTTCCCAGTTACTCTACGTACGATATTTCTAATTAAATTGATGAGAGAAATATGAAAGGAATAATGACGGTGGAAATACCAAATACTGGCTTAGTGTGGTGCCTCTGGCGAGTATTATCATCTTATGACACGTAAGTTCATTAAAAAATGATTTGTAAAATTAATATTACTTTCTCCCTCACCCATCCTCAGGAATATAATAGTTACGTGATAAAGTATCTATAGAAATACTTTATTAACATGTCCACGTTTCATTACAAAATTAGGTTTATTTATAATAATTCTGATGAATCAATTTATAACAATTCATGTTATACAGAAAATGCAGTGTAATAAGTATAATTCACATAGTTTAATCATTGTTGGTGCCTTTAAATTCCTTCCAAAACCTGTCTTTTCCTAGAATTCCATGAAAATTCTTCAGAACCAGGGGGCTATGTATATTGTCAATCTATTCGTCATGTTGGCAGTAATCGAATAAGCTATTGATCGCTTCATTGGGTGCCTTAAACATCCAAGAAAGCATATTAGATTTAAAAACTCCTAAAATCATTTTTGGGAGAATTCTCTTCGATCTTTTTGAAAGGTCAGTCCCCATCCGTTCCGAGATGTTTTGAATGAATTCTCACCTTCAATGGCGACTGAAAGAGATCTAACTCTAAGTAACCGACAAACACTTGGAACCCTGCATGTTACCCGATTAATGTATCTAGAATATGCTCTGCAACTTGATGGAGTAATATAGATGTTACAACAGGATCTATCACAGAACTTGTAATCCTGAGGCACATAATACACCCATACTTCCATAATACAATGATCTTTTGCAAGTATGGCTTTGTCACGAAACTCATCTTATAATAGTTGCCTGTAATCATTAAATTATTTATTACAGATGTGTATGAGTAGCATATATACCAATTATTTAACTGTGTAATTACATATTAACGCAAATTCATACATATAAGTTCCTTTCTATGGACCAAATTTGTACAACAAATTTCGGTAACATTAATAAGTTCTTAGTGAAGATTCCCTGTTTTTTGAGAAATAAAACAGTGAATTTTGGACCATCTCACGCCTTTGTTCCGATAGAAGATTCGCGCAATTTCCCAAACGCAATGCGTCCTCCGAAGTGCCGTAACTCGGAACGTTAGCGATCACTGCCGGCTTAATCCACATCCGCCCTTAAGCCGGCGATTAAAAGCGTCTCGGAGGGAGACGCGACCGCACGTCTCCCCGGCGGATTCCTCGCTCACGGCGCCTCGCCTTCGCGCGCGCTCCATCCCATCTCGTACCCTCCCCCCACCCACGCGCGGCTCGCCCTCCGCCGCACGCCGCGCCGGTCGCCCATCTCCTTGCACCCGTCGCCCGGGGCGCGCCACCCCCGCAGCCGCCCCCACCGCCACCGTAGACGCCCACGCCGCCCCCGCAGCCGCCGCGCACTGTTCCACCTCCGCCCGGCTGTCTCAGCGGGCCGGAGCAGGGCGTTGCGGCATTCCACCCCAGCCCGCAGCCCCCAGCCGTCTGCCTTTCCCCGGCCACACCTACTGCCATCACCCCCCCCCCCGGCGCCATGGCGCCCCGCGCTAAGCGACGCGGTTTCTTCCGTTCGCCCCCGGTGGCTGTACCTTAAGCTCCTCCGCTGCACGCTTTTCATAATTTCGCATTTTCCCCTCTTATGTTTCTGACCGGTTTTCCTATTTTTCTATATGTTCCATTCTAACTTTTTTTTAGTTTATTTTTCTCAATGAGCTAATCTAGTCCCATTTCAACCATTTACTCTCGTCTTTTCGCCGATGGATTTCATCTAATTTTTGTTCTAGCAAAGTTGTATATGCATCGCAATTTCACATTGTCTCTTCCTCTCACCTTTCTCTTTTTTCTGCATATTCCTTCATTTTTTATCTCCCAATCTTCCCCTTTCCACCCGCATTCCCTCCGTGCCGCTGTCTGCGCTCGTCACTCCGGCGCGCGAGTGCATCGCGCTAATGCATTCCAACGCAGCCCTCCCTCCCTCCCACTGCCCTAGATCCGTCCCGTTCCTCGCCGCCTCGCCTCGCAGTTGTCCCCTTCCGGAAGCTCAGTGACACCTACCCTCCATCTCTTCCCAACCGCCGCGTCGCGTGTTCACCGTTCCCGATTCTATCTTTACCCACCCACCGCACCCCTCGTCTAGTGGCTCGCCCAGACGCGCGCCACGCGCTTCGTTCCGAACGCCCTTTCCCGGCCCCGCCCACCCTCCCCCGTGTCCCCGCGGCCCGACGTCGTCGAGGCGCGCCCCCCACCCGCAGCCTCTCGGCCGACCCGCGCGTCCCCGCCTGCGTCCCCGCCCGCGCCGCGCGCCCGCCACGTGCTCCATAAATTCCAGCGAGGCCGTGAATGTTAATGAAGGGTTAATGCTCATTAGCAGCTAGAACCGTGGCCCGCGCCGCGGTGGCTGGGGCACCGCCGTGTTCTTATAGCAAAAAACGTTTACGGCAGCCTGCGGAGATTGCCCCGCGAGGAGCAGGGGGATGTGGAGAGTTCCTTTCCTCTCCCTATCGCCCTTCTTTGCCCCGCGGCGCCCAACTTCAGGGGGGAGGGTGGCGAGGACGACGGGCGAGGACGGCGCAAATTGGAGTTAGTTTCCCCGCGCCCGACGCGCCGCATTCCCTCTTATTGCGTCCGGAGTTACTTGCGGGGCTTGATTATTACTTCGTCGCTAACAGGTTGAGTTATTTCTTCGCGTCGCGCGCCTGACGTCGCGTATTTCGGACACGTCAGCCTCGTCGTTAGAGGCCGGGCGGCGCGCCGCGTCGAGGCGAGCCGTGGCGGGGCGGGGTAGGGGCGTGGCCCGGGGGCGGAGCGAGGGGTCCAGGGAGGCCTCCGATGGCCGCTTTCTTTCGCGTTGGCGGCTTGCGCTTCGTTACGACTGACAACGCGTCGACGATGAGCGGGATGAACTGGCGAACGCTCTGGCGTTGCCCGCGCCCAACCCGTGCTGTTGCCTCGCAGACTTTCCTTTTGTAAATTCCACGAATCTCGCTTCATCTACTAGTTGTTTTTTCTACTTCTGTTTATTTTTTTCTCGTAGTTGCCGGTGTCGCTATTCGCGTCGTTTATTATAAAACTACTAAGGAGTATTACTGCTCGAACATCGATTGCGAAATTTTACAAAGCCTCACTGCTACATGAACGTCAGTACATAATTTTCTTCTCCGTGTATATTTAACAGAAATATTACTCTTCGTAAAATATTTATTTGGTAATTAGTTATTTTATTAATAAATGTGTACATTTTGTGTCGTGAAATTTTGTTGCTAGAAATGAAATAATTTGTATTTAATTGAAATAATTTGAAGCAGATAGTATGCGTTAGTAGAATACAATTATGGAGCTCATATTTGTGGTACACCTATATTTCATCGTTAATGATGATGGTTCATTAAATTAGATTTTCTAGAAAGATATGTGTAAAATAAATTGAACATTCTGTGACTGAAATATGAGCAATACTTTTGTAGTGATGCTATTTTGCTCTGGGGAAAATAACATTAGTATTATAGACCTAAAATCCGCACGTTTTCTTACTTAACATTATCCAACATAACTACTACGTTCGTGTATTCAAAATTACTAATCATTTGTTTTATGCTTACCCACCGATCGTCATAAACATTTGATAGATGCCCAAATTAACTTACACCTTCAATTTTATGAACTACTAAGAGTTATTGCACTGTTTATGTCATGCATCACGAAGTAGTTCAATTAATAATATAGATGATTGATTGTAAAATATAAATAGGAATAACGATAGCATTTATGAGAGTTTCTATATTATAATGTTCATTAATTAAATAATTAATAAAATTTTATTAAAAAATGAAAGGTTAATATTTTTAATGTTAAATAAATAAAGAATTCACATAAACCATAGCTGTAAATTGAAACAAAACGTACGAGGTTCAGTATAGGGTGAAAATTGGATTAGATGACAAGAGGCTAAGCAGTTAAATGTGGAAGTGGAAAACTGTTGTCGATAAATTTATTTGTGATAACAGAACCAATTTCCTATGAAATTTCGTTGAAGGAAGTCACTGTTTATTAGTCCAGAAACTAGGTCAAGACAATTTCGATTGGATGGAACCTAGGGACAAATTCAAACAAAGCACTTCTATTCATTTCCCATAGATTGTCACGTTATTCATTATATATAGTTCTCTTTTTAACAAGAAAAATGGGTGTTCCAACTCAGCTTTTTACGGGACTCGATAAACTGTTTCTCACAAAAAATACGACCTTGTTTAGTTTTTGTTCTGAGAAAGACACTTTACTACATCTTCAGCGAGACGTAATTATTTTCTGGCTGTAACAGAATGATCACAATTCTAACAGATTTCGCAGTAATTTCGTGGCCCTTATCGCCCCAAAGCAACTCTACAACAATGCCCAGGGCAACACAAACAGCTTTGTATCGTTCATCGTGAGTGAATTGCTCGAAACAAATTGCAGCTTGTACTCAATTCACTTCCAGTGGGGCAGCGCTGCAGTATCAAAAAGCGCCGGCCGGCCCGCGGCGCCGAGGTCTTTCCGACCGCTGCCCCGCCTCTTCCCACTCCCCCTCTCCTCTCCGCTCCGCCCAGCCCCACCCGCGCTCTCCGTTCCGCCGACGAAAATAATGCCGGGCGGAGGCATAAGTCGCTGTGTTGTATAACAGGCCGGGGAACGGTCGGCCGGCGCGGCGCAGGGTTTGGCCGGCTTCCACGACGGCGAAGGCGGCGGGGGCGGGAGCGGGGACGGAGGCGGGGGCAGAGCTTGCGGCGGCGGCCGCACGCCGGCCGCACAACAGATTGTTCCCTTCGTAACGGCGGCTCCGCCTGCACGCCCGCGCGCCCCCGCCCCCGCCACCGCGCCCGCGCCGCCAGCCGCCACCCTCCGCCACTTTTCAAAGGCGCCCCCTCGCCGCGCTCTGCGGTCGCGACGCCGTCCCCGCCCCCAGCCACCCTCCACACCGGATCAACTCTGCGCCAGGCCCTGTCGCTCCAGCTGCGCCGCCTCCGCCCCTACCTACGCCCTACCTCCGCTCCTACCTACGCCCTACCTCCACTCCTACCTACGCCCTACCTACGCCCTACCTACGCCCTACCTACGCCCTACCTCCGCTCCTACCTACGCCCTACCTCCACTCCTACCTACGCCCTACCTACGCCCTACCTACGCCCCTACATTCGCTCTACTTCCCTTCCTACTTCCACCCCTATTTCCACCCCTACATCCACCTCTACCTCTGCCCTCTACCATCACACGACCTCCGCCTCTACCTCGGCTCCTACCTCTGTCCTCTACCTCCACTCCTACATCTGCCCCTACCTCTGCCTCTATCCCCGTCATTACCTCCGCCCCTACCTCCGCCTCTACCTCTACCTCTACCTCTGCCTCTACTTCTACCTCTACCTCCGCTCTTACCTCTGCTCCAACCTCCACTTCTGATCGTGACAGTTACATTGCTTCTTTTCTAGTTCTCACTTCGACCTTCCCTTTTTTAGCCCTACGACGTTTTGCTTCATATCCCATCCATGCTCATAGTGATGATGCCCCCAGTTTTCTTCCCTTTTCTCTTGTCCTCTCCCTGCAGATTCTCACGTCGCACTTCCCATTTGTGGTTCTTCCCCCACCCCATTCTCGACTATCGTGTGAACTGACTGGATATTGGTGCCTATGTTCTTTCTGAAATTTTACCCCTTCACGGACCACGCGTGCTAGCTCGTTCAATCGAGAGCTTGCACTGTTGTGTACGGGCGTGGCCGAATATTTCATCCTCGGCCCCATCTGCTGCCACTCTGCTTCTCCTGCCCTTCCTCCTCTATAGCCCGCATTTCCTCCAACTTCCCTATTCAGAGACCCGCATCTCTATCTTCATTTTCTCATCCTCCCGGCTATCAATACGGCTACGTGCACGCTAGACTGGTCCAGGCGCGTGCCCGCTGCTGTACTCATCAGCCCGCATGCCCACATTGCGCGCCGGGCGTTCATAATGCACCGCCTCCCTCGGCGCGTCTGTACATCTCGTGCTCCCTCTCTGGGTCCAGTCCATTCCCTCCCGCGCAACAGCAGCCCCCTCGCACCCCCTCATTTTCCCACACTCCGCACAATCCCCTCACCTGCCGCAAATCCGTCCGCCCGCGTCGCTGCCAGGCGTCCAATTTCTACGTGCAACCTGCCAGCGCCCGCGCCCGCGCCCGCGGCCAGCGTCCGCTCTCTGGGCGCTCATCGGTGCACAGCATCCCCCGCCCCTCCCGACCCAAAGACGTGCTGCGCTGCGGGGTTCTGATGCATGCGGCTCGCCACAGCCCGCGCGTCCTTCTCTGCCACCCCATTCCCCCCCTCCTCCCCACCCCGACCGTCGCAGACTGCTCCTCCGCTCCGGCACGTCCCTCGGTTAAAGATGCCCCTGTGTGTGGAGATACATGGCTGCAACCTCCCTGGAGAGCGCCGGAGGAAAGTTTTTATAGACGCGCAGCACTGCATTTGGGCTCCTTCGCCTTGCGTGGGGATCATTTGCTGGAAATGTTTTCATTCCGCCAAATGGGAGGCAGCGCGACGTAAGATGTCCCTAAGGATGTTTAAGTACAGGATCTGTTAATGAGTTCTTTCTCCGGCAAAAAATATAGAAGAGCATATTTTCTGGGTTTCTACATCATCAAAGTTAGATGTGGACAACTGGAAATTAAATGTTTCATCGCATTCATTGTAAATGAACTAAGCTGCAAGCTGCATTAATCTTCCTATGACCTAGTGACAACATTTTAGAAAATTATTTATTTGAAGAATGAAATAATTTAAAACGGATGGTTTTAGCTCGTCAGGCCCTTATTATTACTGCCCTTATTATTTTACGCGATGTTTCTCTTATGAGTAAATTACGATTATGAAACATTTACGTACGTTTACATATTAAATCTGCTTATAGTCTTGAGCAAATTCCGTTGAAAAGGCAATAAGCCGTTAAGTCTTCCGAAGAATCAACATAACTTTTAAAATCATGATTAACTAATTTAAATGTTTTGAGTTTATTCTCTAGAAACGTCCAACCTCATGCATTTTTACTATGTTCGTATATGAGAGGATACATTCTGGAAATGTTTCAGATTTTTTCGCGTTAATGGTTTGTAAATCTTTCTCTTTAGACATTTGATAGAGAAGCCAGTTTAGTGGTATAGAATAATAATTTGACTCCTAACCAGAAACCAAAACGGATCGATATTTATCAATATGCAATGTGCACACTTCGTGCGAACAACTGCAATTTTCGTGCAGAGATGTCCAGTAATACACGCTCATCCACCATTGAAGGGAGATTTTACATCGAGGAAAATTTCATTACTCCCACCACAGTGTCACATTTGCGTTTTCATATGTATCCCGGCGAATGCAATTTTGTAGCAAAGTCAACACTGAGCGCGTTGAGTGACGCTTAAGGGACAGGATTGTTCCCAGCGCTTGTACGTGCCAACGTCGCCTCCCGCAATTCCTCGCGACGGGCGCTGGGGCACCTCACTTGCACGCAAGCTCTCTCGCTGAACGCCAACCAGGTGATTTCCTTTCGTATTCTGGGATTCAGGTGTTTAAAAATGCGTCTTTCTCCCATGTTTTTTTAAATTTCTTTTCGGCTACTGCATCATTGCAAGTGAGACTGTATCACAAGATTTTAGCTCTGATATCGCGTAATATGTAGAATGGTGTAATAAATAACGTTTGAGGTACGTATAAAAACATTGTTCCTAGTGTTGGTAGTGGAGATGATTTTCTCATGGCCTTAATTCACGAAACAGGGGTTAGATCTTTTGACAAGGTTACTATTCTTTTGTGAAATAAAAAGCCCGTTTAACTGAAATATGATTACTCTCGACAATGAGCATAAGTTTGATCAACGCCCTTCTAAACATGCACTTATCAGTTCTATTGTAACACATATGTGTTATGTGTTACATTAGTTTTATAAAGTTATTAAAACAATGTCCCTTCGATTATAGTCTTACGGACGCATTCGCTAACTGAACATTTTAAATAATTAAAACAAATGGCATTGCATCATTGAATACATTACCTTGCTAGGGTTCAATATCTTCATTTTGATGTAGTTTAGTCCACATTCTTCCAAGCTGAAAATAGATGGTTTTGTTCTGCGATAATCAAAATCCATTGATGTGTTAAAAAGTTGTGAGAGCAGGAATGAAACAAAAAATGTAAAAAAAACACTTTTTATAATGGGATAAAAATATGAGAGTTTAATATTATTATTACTTAATGTTATCCTGCAACTTTTCTGAAGAAAAAGTTAATGTAAATGAATGAATGAGTGACGCATGCGATCAAGCTTTAGCGTGGATTCACATCCATTAGAACTGCTGGAATCACAACTACCAGAAGTGTTGGAATCTTTCTAGAACAGGGGGGAAGGGTCATTTAGAAATGAGAATACGCCAATTGCTCTACCTAGAGGGTGAGTAGGGTCAGGACGGGGAAAGAAAAGCCCGGGATGGTCCATGGACCATTGTTTAAAATACTGCTTCGGCTTCCTTCGGAAATTGTCGGAAGGAAACGACGAAAACGATTAATCAGAGCAGTCGGCCTCTACATTAGGTAGTGGAGGTAGCAGTGGCGTCGTCAGCCCCAGTTACTCGCGGTGTCAAATATTTCCCATCGATGGAACTTCACGCTGTGGCAACTTAGCTTCTGCAATGAGGTCGCTACTTTATACGCTCGTACGTCCTGTGTGTGTTGTTCTCTGGATTCAACTAATTAGCACATTTGTAATGTTTACATAGCGTTACATGTCTTGTCATGTCAGTGCAAAATTCCACGTGCTTTTAGATTCTCAGACGCTGTAGTATAGTTCTGTAACCCGACTGATACGTAATTATGTAGCTTCACTAGTAGTACTTGCGAAGTCGTTGACCCTAGCAATAATACAACCAGAGTATTGTTTAGTTGTTTATTCTGCTACATGGAGTCATAATAAAATCTGCACTTGTAAAAGTAAGTTGTTGAAGATGGAAGGTCTGGTGGACCATCTCTGGAGAAATATATTTTGAAAGATGAATTTTCCTGAGTCTTTCATGACTCCACGTAGCTTTTTATTACCTTAAATAAACTAGCCAGTTACAGAGATACATCTGATTTAAAAATTGCAATAATTTAATTCAAAGAGCATTAGAGTGAATGCACAATTTTCGTCTCTCGTTTAACATCCGCAAGGGCATTTTGAAACTGTAGACCTCCAAATTTTGTTGCCGACTAATATACGCGTTGAAACATTAATTATAAGACCAAAATTTACGACATGGTTTTACTTCCCGTCCACATGAATTCATGAATGGAAGTTTCAACACTAGGAAAGCCTTCGTACACGAACCGGAAAAAGAAATGGCTTCGTTGAGTCAACGCAATTGGCCGGCGAACGTCACGAGCGAAGAAAACGTTCATCACTCGCGAACGTCCCATGAAATTTTGAGATGAAATGTCAGACTCGCGCGCTTGGGCCGTAAATTAGAAACCGTTTCAATTGGCGAAGGCCATGCGAGTGGCAAGCACCGTCCCAGCTGGCGGGGCGAGTGATGTCTGAGGCACGTGCGCGGGACTTGGTGGTCGTCGACGTGGGCAAAGGCGAGGGCGACTGCAAGAAAGAGGGCGAGAGCTTAGACGGGGGTGAATGGAGGGAAGAGATCTAGAGCAACTTTGGGGAGCGAGGATAAGAAAGGGGTCGCAAGCAAGGATGGGTGTGAACGCAAAGAAGAGGGAGAGAGCAACAGCGAAGGCGAATACGGGGAAGAGAACGAGAGCAAACGACGGGCGCGGAGGCAAGGGAGAGCGGGATAACATTGATGAACACGAAAGCAAGACAGAGGACTGGAGCGACGATGGGTGTGGGAGCAAGAAGGAGAGCGAGAGCAACGCGGGAACACGGAAAAGAAGGCGAAAGCAACGACGGTCGCGAGGATAAATAAACGGCGAGCGTCTATGGGTGCAGAGGCAAGGAAGAGGGCGAGAGCGACGACGTGGGGAATGCAGGGAAGAGGGCGAGTGCGGAGGCGTGGCTCGGAGGCGGAGCGTGTCGGGCCGGCCGGCGTCATCGCCGCGCTCCCTTCCACCCTCGGCCTACCTGTTGCCTAGGCGGCGGCGGCGGCGGCAGCGCCCGCCGGGGACGGTGGCGCGGCGCAATTTGCCGGCGCGATAATGAATCTATGTTCGCAGCTCGGGCGGCGGTTGCTCCGCTCTAAATGAACTAAACACTTGGGGCATAAATTCGGGCGGCCGATGTGCCAGGTGCGCGCGCGCGACATGTTCGCTGGCAGGAACACGGGCGCGGAGGCGGCGCGCGGCCGGGTGGCGGGGCCGGGTGGGGCGGAAGGGGGCGGGGCGGCATCGGGCGGCGACGCCGAGGGGTGGCGTCGAGGGATCGGCGGCGACCCCCGACGCCCGCGCCCCTGCCTCCGACCCCGGCGCCGGCCCCGGCCTCGGCCCCGACCGCGACCCGACGCCGCCCTGCTGCAACCTCGGCGCTGCGCCCCCGGCTGCTGCGACCCTCGACCCCGGCGCTTTAACACGCGATCGCGTTATGCGCGCGAGCAGTCGACAGCAAAACACGTCATGTCACAATTTATTTAGCGGCGCAGAAACGCATTAGCGCGCGTCCGCGCCAGGCTCTGGGCCGCGCCGTTGTTAACCGGTTTTTGAACGTGAGCGCCAGTGATGGCCTCGTCCTCTCGTCTTCCCCGTACGCCGCCGCCGCCGCCGCCTCCTCCTGCGCCTCTTCCGCCCTCCCGCGGCGCGCCCCAATCGATTCGCCGCCAAGGAAGAAAATCTTTCTCGATTCTCTCCGTTTTATGCAAAGCTTACTCGCTCGAAAGTTGAGTGCTCGACGAGCGAGGACGTTCCCGGGATACTGTTGGCTTTAGCCGAGCGCGCACCCCGTCTCTCGCGCGCTCCGTCCGAACGTTTTTTAAAAGCGTGTCACAGAAGTTAGGAAAACCAGAACGAACAAAGCCCCTGTTCAATCAATTGGCTACGCGCGCATCTCTCCTCGAGAACACACGTGCGCGCCCCTCCCGCACACGGACGCGCGCGCGCGCGCGCACGCGTTTGCACGGCGAAATCGTTTGAGAGATTGAATATATGCAACGCGCGCTCACACAGAGAAAATATTTTCATAAAGGTTCGTTTGAGTGAAGGCGAACGAGGTTGTGTATCTACGACGAGCTGCCCGTGTGTGTTTGATAAGCTTTCCGTCGGTGCCGGTACGAGGAGAAGTTTGAAATGTCGGTGCCGGAGCAAACCTGTTGCGGAGAAATTTCGCCGGCTCGGCGGGGCGGGAGGGGCGTGGCGTGGCGTGGCGCGGCGCGCGGCAGGGAATGATTTGCGCACGTGTGCCGGGCGCAGCGCCGCGACCGCGTGACTCCCCCCTCATGCGTGCACGTACGCGGACAGCGGGCTACCAACTGTCTGCTTGGGGCCTTAAATTGAAATAAAACGGCATCCTGGGCCGGCACACGGAGTTCGTGGGCTGAATACATTACCGCGGGCGGAGATGGCGAACTCTTCGGTCCACTGGCGCACACTTCCCCGAAGTTTCTCCGGACATTTTTCTTAGACGACATTCAATTGTGGGCACTGCAAAAACAATTTCGCCCTCCGAAACAGTGTCGGAGCAAACAAATAACAATAAAGCTTGCTACAATAAGGGAAGGAACGCCGTAAGCCGAAGGGGAATTTCTGTTACACTTTCCGGCTGTTATATACAATGCGGTTGCGGAAGAAGGAGAAAAGTAAGTAAGTTGTTTCGAAAATCATGATGGATGTGAAGGGATAATTGAAAAATTGATTGCATATTGAGACTCGGTAAAGATATTTTTCTTGTGGTGTTGAATGAAGGGTGCGTTATGAATTTACAACGGAATCACATCGTGGTGTGGGAGAGAATGAAATTTCTTCGATTAAAATAATGCAATAAAACGACGTTAATTTCAATGAAACTGTTTAAGCAGAATCCAAGAATGAAGGAAATATCTTCCAACACGAAATATTTAAAGTGTTTTAACGGTAATCGTTTATGTGTCCCCACTTTAACATTTGTTATTTTGGAATACGACATAGTTTAAGTATTTTTTTTCTTATTAAAATATACGTTTTAAACGTAGAAAAATCCATTTCGTGGAGTATCCTTTCACTCTAAGGGCAATCTAGTCGAACTCGAGGCTCTGCTAAATTGAAACATATTTTGACTTAGGGGGCCTCAACATTTGCAAAATTTTCTCAAAAATTGTTTCAATTTTTTTATTAAATTCTCTTGGTGGGTAGAGGAATGTGCGCTTGAAAGAATGGCACAGATTACATTTTCGTTAAACTCTGTATTTTCGAAAATTGAAAAAAATGTGTCTTCCTACAACTGCATTATTGCAGAGAAATTTCTTTCCGAATGAAATATGATTTCAAGAATAGATCTTTAAATAAAGTCTTGTGAAAATTTAGAAAAATATGATTTTAGCGTAATGTTTGCTTGAAATGAAAACAATCAAAAATGTGTTGGCCCGGTGACCGAGATCGCTAAGGCAGTAGTGTCGTAGTGATCTCGGACCAAAGGGTCGCGGGTTCGTGTCCCGCCTCAGGCATGGTTGTATTTGTGTTCGTCCTTTCACCCCTTATCATCACGATATAATTTCATCTTCCCAGTTACCATAACGTTAACAGCAATAGTGATCGCTAATGACCTAGATGTTGATGCGACCTTAAATAACCAATAAAAAAACGAAAAAAAAATCTCAAAACAGGTTTCAAATTTTTTCGTTAAATTGGTTTCTCGAATAGAGCAAAGTATGCTTATAAAATTATGCAGTTCCAATTTTCGGTGAACTCTCTGTATTTTCGAAATTTGAATCCATTTAAATTTGTTCTTCGCCTTCGTACAACTAAGATTTTGAAGATAAAGATTTTTTAAAATAAAGTTGTTCTTTATAAAACTCTCTTGTCATTAATGACAACGAAAATATCTGAATTTTTGGAAATTGTATATGGAGATATTCGACTTTGTTTTTATTGTGTCGGGGAGGCTGAGTTTCCTGGAAGGTAGTGTTAGGGTATCGTAAGTGGTGTGGTAAGCCTAAAAATTTGAGTTCAAATCTCACCTAGGAAACAAATTACTGATTGGGAACATGCTGTTTCAAGTAGCATATTATTGTGTGATGGCTAGAAATATACCAGAAAGTATGTGATTTTGTAGTTTCAAAACGATTCTGAGATGTTCTAGTTTTTATCTTCTAGTATACTGTTGCGTATCACATTTCTGAAACATTTGTGAATCTATGCACGCAACACTTCGATTCATGCACACTGATTTTCATTTCATAGATAATTCTATTCGCTCATATATTTTATTGACTTATTTCATTCTTGTTCCAATAAAATGTGATCAGTTAGCAGATTGAATTTTCATAGAAATTTTCATAGCGAAGAAAATGTTGCAGATATTTTTGCGCCGGCATCACATGAAACCGAAATAATGTGAGTATTGCATTTTCTAAGAAGATCCACATAACTACATTGATTTTTCAAGGTACAGTCACTAAGTTTTATCGTATATCGTAGTGTGGCGTCATACGGGTGTAATCAGTACACAGACGAGAGTGGGTTGTAATAACAGCAGATTTATTTACAATTTAGACCGTAGTCACAAATAACCAATGCACTGTATACAATTAACTAACTAAATAGACCCCACTGCTAGGAGAGATATTTACAACGACTACCACACCGAACATACTACCTAATGTTTCGCCGTGCGTAGTACCGCTTGCCCAGAGACCGACTACATGTCTCACTAGTCACGACAATAACTACCAGCTCCTTCCAGCGTGCACGCCCGCACCTCTCATTGACGACCTACGCTGCCGATGCCGCTGTCTCAAAGAAGGAAGAGCTATTGTTCCACAGCCCTTAAATAGCCCTCGCGACGCTGCCCGCCGCCTCCATTGCCTCCGCCCTACGCCTGCACACCCCGTCGGAAAAAAACCGTGCGTCATAGCTTCTGCCATTGTCTAGCATCCGGTGCGCTTCCATGCCGCGTTTTAGCGACACGACGCTACAGTAGATTCAAAACAAGTAAAAGCAGTAGTTGTTAGTTCAACCCATATATTACCGTTACCTAGGGTTTGCTATATACTGGCGAAGCTCTAAACGTTAGTAGTATATAGTGTTCTTTCCGTCTCGAAATCAGATGAGAGATCGTAAAAATCCGCTCGCTGTGCTTAGAAGGTCAATAGAATTCCGTCATAACGCATAAATAGAACTGCACGCTGGGTGGGTAATAAAAAAATATTTTTCTTGTCAAAATTGACTGGGTGTATCGTCGCGCTAGAATTAAAATACGACCGTAAAATACGTTTTAGTAAAGGTTTTGAGATGGCTCGTTTGGAGTAGTTCCTGCAGTTCTTTTGTGTCACATGAACTGGTCTTTGTCACGGTTATCAGAGCCTTTGTGGAAATGATCTTCCGAACTGCATCCCACACGTCCGCGATCCCTTTGATCGAGAAAATATAAAGCGAAGCTCGAAGCTTTGCCCTGGGCTTAACTACTCCACAGGCAGCAGAGGCTACCATCGCCCCTGCGTTGTTCTTCAATTCAGACCCCTTTCCCAACCCTCCCACCCCACCGGGTTGCGCCGTTCATGCAAATTAGTGAAAGTAAAGAGCGAAGTAGTCTACTTCCGAGTTGGACCACACTAAGAGCCAGTAATTTAGTAGATGGAGCAATCGGGGAACGCAGGTAGGAAAGAAAGGGGTGCCAGCGTTAGGGCGGGGAGGAGGGAGAAAGGGGAGGATGAAACGTGCATTGTGGGGGCGAACCGCAGGAGCCCGAGGGGGCGGGGCTGTGTTACGCGTAAGGAGTGGGGATAGGTGGAGAGGGGTCGACGATGTCGGGGCAACAGGGAAAACGTCGATCTGGCCGGCAACTGCCGTAGACCAGCCGACAACTGATTCCAGGGCCTGTGGAAACGCGGGAGGCCGCGAGGGTTGCAACGGCGTGGACTGGCCTGTTATGAAGGCGGGAATCGCCCGACTGCATCCCGTGATCAATTTTCTCTCGTCCCCGTTTCCCAATTCATCCTCTTGCACTTTTCGTTACTTGAGAAGGCGTCGCCTGACTGCATCCCGTTTCGTTCATCCGGTGTTTCGGAAGGAGTAAGCAGTCTTAAGTTTGCATACGTAAGTGGCGCAAATAGATTTTCTCGCTCAACTCTGGGAAAAACTCGAACACACGTGAACAAAGCAGAATCTTGGGATTTTGTATGATAAGTCAGTGGAGTAAGATGATGCTCTTGATAGGTTTTAAGTTTGGTTTTCACAAACTTTTAAATATAGTTCGCAGTGTTCTAAGGAAGCGCAAACGTTTCTTGAAAACAGACAACAATGAATTAATTATAATCGACAAATATAATACTAAGCAGTCCACGGTAAACGTATAAATCACACCTCGCTAAGGAAAAAACCGAAAGGGGTGCAGTCGGATTATGCGTTTTCAGAGAGGTAGTTAAATGGCTCAGGAAAAGTTGACCACGGGATGCAGTCTGTATAGGCTCGTGGAGACCGTACAATGCCGGATCACGTCTAAGAGACTTAATGCGGACTCCTTCTCAACCGGAGATTGCTCTAAGGGTAAAAGTATTATTGATATAGCAAATATTCATATTAGCAAGCCACACTTGATTTTGTCATTCAATTACACAATATTTCATTCGAAGACTGCATAAGTGAAGCACAGAGTCGTAATTTGTTCCATTAAAACTGTGAGAACTCTTTTATTCTTATCTGAAATAATATAATTGTTGAGACAAACATGATAAAATAAGGTGAAATATATATTTAATTGCAATTTAATACAACACTGTTTTTTTGATTTCGAATTCTTTCCAGAATTCTTTTTAATAATGTGTCCCAAAAATTCGCCCAGTTGTCCATTATAGAACAACAAAAGTTAGTATATAAGCCAAATATTTCGCGCTTATCGTATATTTCTTTAATTTTTGCATTAAAAAATACGACTGTTCTTATACTCAGTACTTCATTTACTTTTTTTATCATCCTAACTTACTATCGAACTGAATACTAAAATACGTGCAATAAATTCCCCGCGGAATGATATCATTAACCAAATAGTAATATCTCCTACGTAATGTAGGTTCCGCCCAAATGTAATTGCTTTACTTTTCAATCCCTTGTTTTCATCACATTTATTACGGACGAGTATCACAAATGTGGGAAGTCCTGTTGCAAATTATTTTCATCTATATCATTTATATAATTTCTCGGTAAAACACTCAATCGCCTGCATGTAAGTGTACTTTCAAACGTATGTTACTTGAGATATCGTTTATGAAAGAAGGCAAAGGAGGGGCCCCTGTTATACTTCATTGTGGAATCCTTGGACCTCTAAATACTAAATGATTAATCGCTTTGTTACAAATCAGCACTAATCACTTTAAAGTTTATTGCACACGTAATATCTCGTATTAGCAAAATAATAGATTCTAATTTTCGTCTTTTTTGTTTACGTTTGTTTTTGTTTTTATATTTTCAATTATTCTTTGTTTTTGGTTGAAAACTTTTCTTCACAGAAATTGGCTTTGTTTCTATTAGATATTAGTGTACGTTTGTAATATTAGTTTGTACTTGATGTTAAGTTTTCTAAAAGTGTTACATGCTTAAATCATTTGAATATGTTTAAGAAAGTTCATCTGAATTTCCAATAAAGCAGCGTACTGACATCGATCTCTGAAATTTTAATTTTTGAACAATAAAAAACTTAGAACAGTTAGATGAATTTTTGTTTGATTTGATATTCATGACCAGTGTCAAAAAGAACATGTCATGTAGATAATTAACATTTTTGAGATACTAGAATAAATTAAAATCATCTACTAGAATAATAAAAATAGAAACAAATACTTCCATTTTTACTCACATGATATAGATATTTCTTTCAAAAAATGTCATGAATATTTGAAGTTTGTACCATTTTTTGTCAGGATAACTTTAATTCTTCATAGAAACTGCGTCAGATGAAATCTAAATTGAAGCACCGTTGATGAGGTCGATCGCAATATCAACGGTATAGTCGGCGTTCTGTGGAAAGAAACGGTCTTTGAAGAGATATTCATATATTTACTAAAGAACGATCGATCCTAGCAATTGCTTCAAGTACGCTGAAACACATTAAAAAATACTGCCATTATTCACTAATCAAAGTTATTGTGAGACTTGTGGCAAAACGTAGAGCATATTATCATTAATTGTGCAGCGTAGGTAGCACGAGTATATTCATGAAATATCTCTAGTGGATGTATTTTAAAGCCTGTCATACGTCAGTTTTCTTCGATGGTGTCATTCAGGTGGTAAATTGGCATCGTGTGTGTGAATATATATATGACTGAAGCCACGTTAAGTAATCAATACAAAAATATAATACAAGTGGTATCACTGTTTGTTCACACCATGGTGTACCGTTTCCTGAGCATACACAATATCTCGGGCGCGTTTCTGAAGGGTTTTAGGAACGTTCGTGCGTAGGACTCTTTCTTGAATCGAGAGAGCGCAAAGAGAAGTTTGGAGACGAAATATGAGAATTGGATTCTGTCGGCTCAGGCCACAGAACGTTAAGTTTGGAAGTGAAGAGGCCATTTATGGGAATTGTCCCATTTACTTTCTCAACTGTGTTTTTTTTCGCTTGTTAAACGACTGCGCATGAGAGGCCCGCAGTACGTTAAAGGAAATGAACTCTGTGCCGCACAACTGGCATAATTGCACCCAGCAGTTGAGCTCGAAACTCGCGTTGGGAACGCGACAAGTCACAACCTCGGAGCATTAACGCTAGCTTCCTTCTTTCTTTCTTTTCTCCTACAGTGAAAATGCTTATGATGGTAGTAAACTTCTTCTTTCTCAGTCGATTGTGAACGTATTGATCTCGAACTTTGAAACTCACTAGAATAGGAATTTGAACGAAGAGTTCCATGCATTTATTTTTTCCTTTGAATTGTTTTTATTTGGTTAAAATTTACTTATGGACATATGTATTAACTTATTCTTAAATTTAAGCCTACCACTTAAAATAAAGGCACAATTTATAGATTCATGGGTATTGTTGTTTTAACATTGTTGAAAGGAGAATTATAAAAATTAAAATATCTGAAGATAAATACACAAGTGTTCTGTTTTTTTCTGAGTATGAGAAAATTTCGACGCATCTTAATGTTTCAGAATTCTGTAGAGAAGTACACAAAAAAGAACGCTGAAGTTTGTATGTCGAAATATTTTCTCTGGTCGACAAGCACCGGGAAAATTTACTCTACCTTGTGTGTTTACTTGAATCTCTCTGGACTTTTTATCTTTTACCAAACTTATCTCCAGTCCTTAGAAGTTGATACGAACGAAAGAAAAAAATGTAGTCGTAAGTTTAACTCTTAAGAACATATGTGTTTCAAAATGCTCCAGTATTTAAACACACGCTGAACATATGGTTTCTTGCAATACCTCATAAAATAGCTTACAATTTTGCGAGAACTGATGGTGGACATTTGTTATCAATCATTGGTACCTTTTGATACAATCTATCTCTACCAATTTCTAATTTACACTGCGCGTAGAAATTGAAAGAAAACTATGTAGCCTTCAACCATGTGAGAGGCATCTATTGTTTTGGAAAATACCCAGAAACTCGGGGGAGATACAAAAATAATGAAGCTGGTTGGATTTTTACTGAAAAATTGAAATATTGAATTGTATTATTCCTCTTATTGTCATACTGCGCTTATCGACTAAACCCTCATACTCAGTGCGTTGCTACTAACACACAAAAAGGCGCGATGCGATAGCAATGCTCCAAGGAATAGGACGCCAGACGTTAAATATTTGCTATTCGCGTGTTGCGTTAATATAAAAAAGGTTGTTCCAACCTTTTTTATATTATTTTTATGTAAATAACTGTTGTATTGTACATTCACTGTACTATGTTATTGAATTATTAGTGAAAACTGGTTTTGTTAAAATATTACATTTATTGCAGTGCTGTACTATATGTTATTTGTTGTTATTGGCTAGTATGCGTTAGTTTTTTGAAAAACAATTTATTCGGCATCATTTTTGCTGTTAGAGGCCACTAGTTGACGTTATATTTGTACACCTCCAATTTCTTGTCTTTATAACATTGTCGTCTCGCGCGCAATCAAAAGTTGGATGTTCACAAAATAATGACATTGTGCAGGGGATAGCCATATGCTGAGACGGAAGTAGAACGAATTTATATGTTTCAGAAATAAACTGTTCTTACACATTTCGCAAGCTGATTTTTTTTGAAAGAGTTGAATTTCCGTTAACATGAGTTATCATTACTAAAAATCATAAATAAAGAACATATACCTTTGCCTTAATATAGAAAATGTATATTTACCGTAAATATAGAACCTGTATATCCATCAAAAAGTCTTTCCGTGCGGGAAGTAAACTTGGGAAGAAATCTTTCAATTGAGGTCTGCTATTTTTAATAATGAAGTCATGGGCCATGGAAAGCATTTTAGTATCTCAAAATCTGTTTACTACTAGACTACTACTAACTTATTGTAGGAAGTTTGAATTCTGCTTATTAACGTTCTGTCTCACTCGTCCTATAATGCCTGGTTCTGCCAACTTGCACGTCGACAGAATTGGCAACATCCGCCCGGTGAGACCTCTTTGTATTGCTATCGGTGCTGGCACCATTTTCAAACTACCTGAAAGCAGGTTGCGAGAAAGCTGAAGGGAATGAGGCATAGGGCCATCTTCATTCTTTTTGGTTGATTCATGTCATTGTGATATATGGACCGCAAGAATTCACCTTCCTTTCCTCCCAGCCAATGGTTTATCATTGCAGATGCTTTGGAATTGAGGCTCCAAGGCAGCAACGCGAAGTAAACCTCTAGGCCCACAGTACACGTGCAAATCGTTCTCATATATCAGATTTGCAGTTAATGCAAGACAGTTGTGAACCTATTATGTCTCACAAGTCATTATGAATGAGTAAAATACGCACACTATGTATACCTAACTGAAACAAATAATGAGAATTTGTTGTATCGCAAATATGCTACAAACAACAAGAGTCCGTGCTCCTTCATATTACGATTTTCCTTCGGAATACTGTCTTTTAGTGAGACGTATTCAATAAATTTCCATTTTACTTTATCTAGTATGTGTTGCGGGTAATATACGAGGAAAATATCTATCAAAATTTCTGGAGTCATTTTTGAGGAAATTTTAAAAACGTTGAGAAGACATTGTGTAAAATTACTCCCAAAATAAAAATATCCGTTTCATATTCGTAAGGTTTCTAGGGAGTCCCTAGTAAGGTTTTACAGGGAATGCCAATTTTGGAGGAAATCGTCTGAGTGGTTACACACGATTTTTGAAAATCAACCAATCTCCAGTCTTCAATAAAAATTTATCAACCGCAATTAGTTTTTAACGTTATTTCACTTTAAAACATTAACCATTGTCTGTGTTTGTTTAGAAAGTTGGTGTATCCCTCGAAAAAACTTACCTACTTTGAACTTATATTCGATGGTATCATGTAAAGAAAACTTTTACGGCTAATTACTTACTTTGAACTTGCTACTTTGTCAGGTCAAAGTAAAAACATCAGCGTAACATTTCGTTTACCCTAGCCACTTTTCTCTCGAATCTAGTATACATTTTCCTCTCTGATCTCTGTTTATTACATATTAACTAATTGTCAACGTAATTCACTCTAGCCACCTCGTGTTGGCTAATGCACGTATTTTATTGCTAGTGTCCGAGGGACTCTTCGAAGTTGTTCCTACATTGGACTGAACCAATTCATTGTGGCTGATGAGCGAATGCACCGGCGAATCCACAAGTTAGCTAAATTCGGGCATTACTCATAACACATGAATCAAGATATTTTAAGTTCTATTCCTACAAAAGCTTTTTTGAAAACGAATATTACTCACTGCCATTGAATATAACTAATAAAATAAGAGCACTACATTTGATTGCCCTGTTTTTGTAATATGTCAGTACGTATAAGTGATGTCTGGATATGTTTTAACTTTCATTGCTAACTCCATCCTTATTTCGTTTACGGGAAAGAACTTTGAAACCCAAAACCGTGAATATACTTAAATAAATACTGTTATAATATGTAATGAAATAACATAAAACGTGTATTGAAAATCCGCATCAGTCGAAAATATGAAAATATTTTGCCTGTGTTTTGCCCTTGATACTCTTTTTGTTGCGCCACCGCACTCTACCGTTGCGCTTCTTTACTTTTCGTCTACTGCGTACTTTTATAGTAAGGGGAAAGGATTGTATACTGTAGTGGAAAATGGCGATTTTTCGACAGAAAATCTGGTATTGTAGGTCTCTGATATAAAAATATGGATAAAACTTGCTTATATATGCAGTAAATTACTTCCTCTTATACGGATACGTTTTGAAGTTGTAATTCGCATTTTGTGGGTCTTTTATAACGAAAAAAGTATTGACGGTAAAACGTCTGCCTGTCCGTCTGCCCGTGGTAAACACTAGAGCGGAAACCGTTCAGATGAATTTATTCAAAATTGACATTCCTCGACCGACCTGGTCGAACTGACTGGTGTCGCGCTCCATCGACGGTGAAATAACACTATATTGTAATTTATACGGTTTCATTACATGATAATCCAATAATATTTTCAGAGATTTCTCTAAAATGGCTCCAAATTTTGGTTTTAAATTTCTTGCTCGAAGAGAGCAATGTGTTCTTCTAAAATGGCACGTCAGATTTTCGCTGTCACCTGTGAATTTTTAAAAGTTGCTCAAGTTTAAAACTTCTGAATCCTCTCCACCACCTCTATTTCTGATGATAAATATTTTTCTTCATGCAGTCTCTTCCCTCAAAATTATAATGTCATATACATATTTTCAATATATACTAAATGTTTTCACGTATTTTTGAGTGAAATAATGACAATGAAAAATATTGATACAAAGTTTTCTTCTACATCGGCTCCATTTTTTTTTTCATTTTTTGGTCACATAGAGTAAACCATGATCAATAATGCTTTTTTCATAAAGTGTTATGGAATTTTGAAACCATTAATATAAATTTTACACATTTAAATGGAAGCAAAATATTTCTTATATAATGCAATCTATTTTTCAAAATAAGATTTTAAAATTATTTGAAATATATTATTTTGAAAAGATGAATGTATATTGTGTAATTTCAAATTAAATTATGGCAAAGACATTTTTTTGAGCTTGTACTACACTTTCAATAATAAAGATATAAATGTCTTTCTTAATGTAATTGATTTGTCAATATTATACCTTTAAATATTTTCATATACATTTTTTCAAATATAAGTTTACAATGTGAGAAAGCAAGGTGGATTTATTAAAGCGTTGCATGCTTAGACAAGAAGAATAACTTGTATTATTTAACATATTTTTCATAATATGTTTAATAATAATAATAATAATAATGATGATGATGATGATGATGATGTATTTTTCTAACCATGTCTATTTGGCTGTCAGCGTTATCAGGAGAGCGCTGTTGCGAATCGTTGCCAAATGAATCCAGTGATCAGTGTTTGTCTGGGAACTCTGCTCTGGCGTTTTATTTCAACAGCCAGTAGCGGTTGCCGCCATTGCCGCTGCCGCCACCACTTCACATTATTATAAACTAGCTATATTTACGGATAAAATACGCATCGGACGTCGTTGTTGCGTTTATGCACGTGAAAATACTGAATTTAATGTCGGAAAGCTATTTTCATTTAAAATTTTGAATTTAAAAAATATAAAGATATGTAATGTTTGAGCTTCGTTTTTTAGGAGTTGATTTGTAAGACAAGTGTTAAATTATAATAATTCATAACCTCGAAACCGTAATGAATATTACGAGAAAGTATGTGCTATTGTAGCACCAATACTTATCATGGTGTCGTATATCTGCCTACAAACACTGGAAACAAGGAATTACGATCGCCTGTACTTCGACGTCGCTATCAAAACGCTGTTCAGCCACTACAAATATCTTCAGATGCAAAGAAAGACATAACTCACTGGATGCGAAGTCAGAGAAGTGCGAAGACGGTCGGAAAATCTCCCTCTGTAATCGGTCAAGAACCCACGTGCTCACATAGATGAATGTTTAGAGTCCTGCGTTATAGTGCAACAACACTCCACTGCTCTTATTTTGTATCAGTCTCCGCAATTTTCACCAAGCCGCTCGCAATTGATGGTGAGTCTCTGAGATATGTATGTAACAGGGATATCTTGTTAGTTCCTTGGGACAGAGCACTTGCCTCTTTTCGGAAGATATTGCTGGGTTTTCGTGTACACAGATGATCCACCTTAACGCCAAAAGCATGGCCTTTTCCTGGCTTTCTGGCGTAACATGCAACACCCACGTTTCGACCTGATTACGGCACGTACTTGAGTCGGTATGAGCGCACTCATCTTTACGTTTGCACTGTGACAAAGCGGCCGCTTCCCTGCAGCTACGACCGCGCCAAGTTACTGCCCCTTCCTCCTTGACGTGCGCTTTCATCCCTTGCGGTTCGACACCAGATACGGATATATTCGTAACAAACTTTCCTGACGCGTTTCATAGTAATGAACGTTTTACAAACAAACAAACATTTAAAAACTTAATTATTGTAAAACAGTAAAATGAACGTAATTTTTTAAAGGTTGACGTTATTTGTATCAGGGGTACACCGATTTTGAAGTTGTACTATGTTTTCCCGCCCAGAATCGTGTTTGCATTCATCTGTCACAGCCCGTTATGACGGTTGGTTAGCGAACGATTCGCCCCCTCCCTATTGTGTCCTTATTCAAAGCACACATTGCTGAGCCGCAGCGACCACTGAGCAGCCACAGCTACGTTAGCTCTTAATGATGAATATTAGCCACAACAGTGTACATGACGTATTCGCTGAAATGAAAGTTACATTGATCGAGTCAAAAAATAGTTATTTATGAAACGAACATATAACAATCTAATATATAGTGTTACGGTTGTGATTATTATTGCGATTTATTGAACTTCGCAACCTTTTTAATAATAACCACTAGCAGAGATGTGGAGAAGTGGTCAGGAATTTCATGATGGGGCGCACATTACGAGCTGCATCTCTAGAGCGCATTTCTGTGTTTATGTAGCGGAAGCGCGCTGCGGTCTCTCTCGAGCAAGACAGTCAAGATGTCTTAATGACTTCGTCTTGCCGCTCTCTGAGAAGGGTATTCTCCAATCCGGTTGCATATAGCGTCGTAACGTTTCATTTTGTTGCGCATTTTAACGGTCTAACCATTGCGCGTACATCTTAATAGAGCGTGCTCTAAGAAAAGAAAAAGGGTTCTTGAAGTCGATTTCATAACGCAGTAATACGTATTTATTGGTGATGCGCTAGGGGTACTTTAAGCAAATATTCCATAAACGTAGTTTAAGTGCTAATATTGATGAACATACTATAGCAAATGTCATTAATATTCGTTTTTGCGGTATTTGTTATAAAGAATAAAGCGAGTGATATGTTTATATTGTAATTGAAAAATATACTTTTATTTATTGTAAGTTAATTGAGAAGAAAATTAGCTACGTTTTCAAAAATATAATTTTGATCTTGTGTGCCATCCTCCCAAACAGAACACATCATAATATGTATGACATTGTTGTTACTAATTGTGTACATCAATTCATCAGTGTTCAAGCTGCTGGATATCCCGATGACACTAAAGTGAATGGCACATTTGGAAGCATATAAAGCCAATTTTGTAAATTGTGATAGTTCTTTCCACAGATCTTTAAACTATGGCTGTAATTGATTGCGTAAATACAAACAACTTAAGAGGATATGGTGGAAATTGGATTTCTAAGTTTCAACTGTTTTTCCGCTTGCACTTGGAATTTTTTAAGTTGATATTCTTGGAATGACTCCAGTTCTCAAGAAACAATTTTCAAAACCTGCAAGTAGAGTCGCGTTTATTCGTTTCCGTAAACTGTCTTCGATCCATTAACATTACAAAGGTCAGGTTTTTTTAATCGTGTGAACTAGTAATACACTATTGACAGTAATAATACGTTATCCGTGATCAAGTCCTAGCAATTCTGACATTAAATATCAATTTCTGATTGAATATGTGCTTCTCGACATAATCGATATGCGATGTGTAGTAGTTTGTATTACACAATTTTTGAACTTGTAACGCGCTGTGACTGCTGCTAATCTGACATATCTTTTAAGCGAGATTGAATTAACATCTTTCATTTTTAAATTGTGTGATAAGAATATTTCTATGCCACTCTACATTATAGCGTCTCTTCGTCAAGGGAATCTTTCATTTATTTTATCACAACCTTTTCTATTTGCCAGTCAATTTTCATATTCCTCTCTCTCTCTTTCATCCTAATCTTTCTCATTTCCTCCTCACTCCGTGGATGTTCCCTTTTTCGTTTTCGCCCTTCATCCGCCCGCCATAAAAAGGAGCTGACTGGTTTAAGGCTATCACTTTCCTCCGGGGAGGTATGTCATGAAACCCAAGGTTCAGCGCCTGGTCGCGACGTATTTTCGTCCCGAGGCCGATGTCTCACGGTATGGAGCAGATTTGAGCAGAGGCTGCGAAGAGTTTGCAAACCGAGCGATAAGAGCAGGAAGAAGCCAAGAGCTTCTCGCAAACACACGCAGCGTGCGTTGCGGGCAAGTGAAAATAAAAGGAAAATCATTTATGAAACTGGAACAGTGATGAATATGTATCGCGAGCACGTACTCGACTCGCGAACGCCAGTGCGGAAGGGTGGTTTTAACGCACACGGACACATTTACGATATCCTTCTTTGCGAAAAGCTAAGAACAGAAATATTAAAATTGTGCCGATGGATTTCGTGTTTTTCGTTTCTTTTGAACACTTTTAGAGGCAAAATGTTTTTTCTCCACTTCGAGGATTTCTGTAGTATACAAAATATTGTAATTTTAATGTGCTATTACTGATCCTTCGAAGATCAGAATTTTCGAGAAAATGATTATTCGCCGCCGCTTTTTCCGAAATTCAAATTCACAGTAAACCGTTTCCGCGTTAGAGAGATCAGCTTACATGCAGGAACTTTTCAAGTAACGACTTCCCTGGAATGTTTTTGAATAAGATGTACTCTTCCCGTGTTCCCGTCTTTTATTTTTACATCATTACTGTAATACAATAATGCAATTCTCTGTTAATAACAACTATTGGGAAGCTTTAGTATGCATAAAAACTGTAAGTCCACTTATCTTAGCGGTGATTCAGAGCTGTAAAATACGCCGAATACCCTAAATTTATGCATTTCATGTTTGCTTATTATCTTAAAAAAGAAATTATTAATTTGTTTCAACCTCTTTTCATCTTTTCCACGAGAAGACTCGTTTTTTGTTTCACCAATTGCCTACAAACCCTTGAATAAAATGTCAGGATAGACCTTTACTTGAAACTCAAGTAAATAAAAACTCTCAGAACTTTCCTTCTAAGAAGAATGCTCTGACATTCGTAAACAACGTCTGGATAAAGTGACATAAATAAACGTTATTACTCAAGCAGACATCCGCATAAATGCCATCTCTGTTCTGGGGAGAATATATATTTCGTTTTTCTCCCTGAGATGGATGGCATTAACATTCATTTGCTTTTGGGTGATACATGTATGAGAACCTCCAACATGGATATACATGAATTCTCTGATGAATAAATCCTGCTTCAAGGGAAAGATCTAACCAGAATGAAACGCTACACCATTTACACTTCGTATTTGCTACGGAATGAAACAAGGACGTGACATTAACGTCCACGCCGTCCCATGAATATTGATAGTCAATATATTATGTGAATTCATTAAAAAACTCAATTTCGTAGAACTGATATTTCATTTTAAAAAGAATCATGAGGTCTGTAAATGATAAACATGAGAATAATTATAGTTGTTTGTTAAATAATTGAAACTGAAGTTCGTGTGTATTTGCATATAAATTATTACCAGAAAACAAAATTATTAAAATGGCATTTATTATATTAGGTATCACATAATTATTTCTTGAATGGTAAAACATCTATTATATTTATAAAACTCAAATATCGCTCTTTTTTATTTTTAATGTATTTTACAGAAAATGAGAATTAAAAATATTGCCGTAAGTTTAGAAACTTAATCATAATGCTATGTAAAGGAGAAGTAATTTTATCTGTTAAAATGAGTAATCCTGATCCTCCATGAGGTTTGCATGCACTTTCGTTCTCAAAATTCCCCAAGAATGTTGCAAGAAGCCTTTAAATATGGAATTCGATACGTCTGAGTTAGGCCTAGATCGTGATTACGGCCAGAAATATCGCGAGGCGAAGCTTCTCTCTGTGTACTTCCAGATGTTTGTATCTACCGTCACGTTCTTCCCTTGCTGTGCTAGATTGAACTTCGGAGAAAGTTCTGTCGAGCTGCGGCGGGCCTTTTTGCGTTAGCAAAGAACTCGCCTTCTCAATTTCTCTCTCACGGACTCACATAAACCTCTTGTTCCTGACGTGGATTACGCGGGCCCCCAAGACCGTCCTTTGCCAAGATTACCCTCACGTCGCGTTTGTTCGTCCTAGTTCATGCGCGACTTGACGCGGCGTGCGCTCGGGGAGGGTGGGACAGGGCAAGGAGGGGGAGCGCGCCTCCCCCACCCCTCATCTCGAGCGCCCACGCCTCCGCCGCCGCCGCCGGGTCTCCGCACCGCGCCCGATGTCATTACGGGGAAACAGGCGAGAGCGGCGCGGGCGGAGCCACGACGGCGGGGCCGCCGCGGGCGCGAGAGGGTGGGAGGGCAAGAGGAGGGCGGGAGAACGAGAGCGTGGGGAAGGCGGGGGAACCCGGGTCGGGCCGCGCCGGGCCGGGAGCGTCTCCATAGGGTGCCGTGAAAGCATCAGCGCGCTGGGGCCCGGTCGCTCTACACTCCTCCACTTGCCTCCAGCTTCGCTCCGCCCGCCTCCGCTCCGCTCGCCTCCGCTCCACTCCGCCCCGCTTTGCTCTTCCCCGCTCCGCTGCGCCTGGGGCGCAGAGCGTCGCTTGTAACAGCGTGCGAAGCTCTGGCAGTTGATACCTTCCCCGCTCTATTACCAGTAATTTCCAAATTAATGTAAAGGCGAGATGAGCAAGCTGTTGTGTGTAGAACGACTTGATGCGCCGCTCGAAGGCATCTCGGCGCCCGGCCGCTGTGCCACAGCAGGCTGCGTCGTCGCTTTCCTCCTCCTTCTCCTTCCCGCCCCCACACACTCCGCCCCGCTCTGCTCCGCCCCTCACCGGCGCTCGAGTTGGCCCACGCTCGCTCGGGCTCCGCGCCCTCAAAGTCAACGTGCTCACTGTCCTGCCACGCGGCGCTTACGTACCTCCACAGTCACCAGCCCATGTGCCCCGCACGTGCAGTGCCTTTGCCCCGTCATCTCCATTAGCTTAATTCTGTTTCAAGGGCTATCGCGCGCACTACATCCATCTTCTCGCCGCGGCAATCCTCGCTTGTGTCGCCTGCTTCATGTACTTCACCGTTTTGCCGTTCGCTCTCCACCGCTGTTCAGTCACACGCAGCTTTAATCACCTCTCTGCCTACATTCCCCATTAGTTCCTCGCTCCCTTCACACAAGCTCATTGCACGGACTTCGATCTTTCCGGCCACCTTCATATTTGCTTCTCAAGGACATACATTTACAATAATTCTAAATTGGTTGAATCTTTATATAGCAATTATTCTACATCATGTAATTTGTGACCTAATTTATAATATAAAAAAATCAATAAATCAAAAATTCAATTTTAAAATGGTGGTACTACCACTTCATGTACGTTGTCGCATAATTTCAAACTTTTGTAATTTTCAAAAATTCAGAGTATTCAATGGAAATGAAACCTCGGCCATTTTTTAAACGTTCTTTGTTCTGTCCAAGCAAAAAAATAAACAAAACATTTTGAGTCCCTTTTTCAGCATTTTTTAATAAATTGCGTTAACTTCCGGCAGAAATTACGTGAAAAAGAATAGCTTTATCAAAAATTGTTCATGAACTTAATGATCTGTTCTTTTATAACAAATTTCATTTAAGACAAAAATCTGTCTTAAATATTGTACTTTGGTGACGCTAACTTTTTTGAATTTTCGAAAATACATGAAATGACAATGAAAATGAGACTAGCAACAATTTTTTTACCATTCTTTGATACGTAAGTGTAGAAAATGTAAAGAAAAATTGGATCCATTTTTAGGAAATTAATTGTTCAAAAATTGTCTATATTTCATACAAACCTACGCGAAAACAACTCATATTTTCGAAATTTGTACCTGATCTTATTTCAAAATCGATCTTTAAACAACAGATTGTATTAAGAAAGAAATATATCTTCAACACTGTGATTGCAGGTATTCCGGGAAAAAATTCCAAACTTTTGCAATTGTCGAAAACTCAGGGATTTGTAAGAAAGTGAGATACACGTCTTTTTCTAAGAGTAATTTACGCTATCTTACGCATCTTGCAAGAGAGGGAAAATTCTATAAGTATAATCAATATTTATGTGATGATAAAATAAGCCTCGATGCATTTGATATCTCAATATAATTGAATCACAAATGTCGATTCCATTCTAACTAGAATGAAAAGCAAAATCACTAGTAATATTGAGTTTCACGTCCATTACGTAGTAATTGTCACCTCTCTTCTCGCAATACCCTCTGGATTATTTGCTACTTCAACCACGCTCTGCTTCCTCACGTCTGTTGTAGTCCAGGTCCCTTTTGCCTCTCTTTACTTTCGTCTCCTACCCACTGGACGATACAACCTTCAAACCCACGAGCTTAACACCCGCCAAGTCCATTTCTTTTCAGTTCCCGTTCTACCCTCCATATTCCCTCTGCCCTGTTCCTGTCATTCTCTACTCCACCCGCCCAGCCTCCTCCTTCATTCTCCTCGTTGTTTCTTCGCTCTCTCCTCTCTTCCTCTCTCCCTGTCTCTTTCCGCCCCTGTCTTCACTCTCTCCGTCACCGATCCCTCTCCACGATTCGTCCTCGATCCCTCCCTGCCCTATCCTCTTTTTCCACTCTTCTCTTTCCTAACCCCGGGTGTCCTCTCCTCCGCCGGCACTTTCACCCCTTTCCACTGCCCGCCGCCACCGCCGCCTCTCCTTCCCCGTCGCGCGCCTAATTAATACCGGGATTCGCTTACCCAAGACGAGGCGCGCGGAGCACTGCATTCCCGCCCTTATAAATGCCGCATATTTCAGCGGGAAGCGCATTGCCGAGCTATAGACCTCGCACGGCGTCGGGCGGGAGGCGGGAAGGGGAGGGGGAGGGGGAACGCTAGGAAGGAGAGCCCCGCGCTCACCAGCCCCTCCCGCCCGCGAATCCACGCCTGTTAATTCCTAAGACAAATTCGGGAATCCCTCTAGGCTTTACATTTCCAAGTGCCGGTGGCAAACTTTGCCAGACGAGATACCTTCTCCCCTGAAAGGTTTGTTTTGACTGCGGCGAAGTGAACGTATGCGATATTGTATCCGCCCAAGAGAAAATAAATGGGCTCCGTGCTGGAAAGTTGGGAAATATTCGAGAGCGTCATCTGGAGGTGGGAGGCCCCACGTCGATACTGCGCCTATGGCGTTCACGTGCACGTCATTCTTCGCAGGGGAGCTCGATGAGCGGCCTCCGCGCACTTGCTTTGCCGTCTTTTTCCACTATCACGTTTCCACTTCTCCGATAATCCATAACAAGGAAGCCAATTCCAGAACACGTACTCTCGTTGCCTCCATGCAGTTATTTTGATATCCAGTTTCCTCGTGGCATTGAATTATTGAGTTTCATTGTAAATAAAATGTTGTCGCTTGCTTCTTCCTCTCGTTGGTCTCTGTGGTCCCTCGGTAGATACAACATGCATCGAAAACGAATGATGAAAATCCTTTACTCGTCTCTTCTACTCTTTTGTGCATTCTTTATTTTTTCACATTGCCAATGGTAATGCAAAGGATGAAACGTATCTATACGAATGCTAAGATCTTAATTTTCTTTTATTTGCTCGTACGTCATTATCAAGAACGCATCGTGATTATGTGTGCCTTCGATTTGAAGTTTTTAAACAGAATACGCATTTTTTATTGTGCTGAATACTGCTAGTTTCAGTGTTACAGTGACTGCCTTCCTCTCTGCCTGCTAAAATGTCCCCATCCTTTCTTTCACCTTTCCATCTTCTCGATCGGGAGTCAGATGTCATTCCGTTTGTAGAAACTTGTTTCCATCGAGTCCATTGATTTTCTTGCGAACTCGTATTTCTTTTTCATCTTCCATAATGAAGCAGCTTTTAGTGATCATTTTACATTTTGTATGTTTTATTTTAAAGAGAAAGTGCTAAAACTACTAATTATCACGTGCATTATATACTGTAATTATTCAATATTTTTAATATAGATGATTCCAAGTATGAAAATGTGTTTGCAATTTTATAATTTTTTTTATAAATATATATACGGTGCAGTTTCGTGTTTCCAAAAATGTGAGCTTTTGTAAAATGAGCAGAAACGTTTCGATGTTGTTCCTGTTATTATACCGAATCCAAATATTTTAAGATATACAGATTACGATGAATTTCAACACTAGGAGTTCAAGCTTTGGGTTATCTCACCACCTGCACATTTTCGGTTTACATGCCAGTGCGATTGGTTCACAGTGGGGGTCTCGATTTTCGGCTTTGATCCAGTATCGTAATGGCGACTGCAAAGCTATCTGAATTTAACGGTCGCGAAATTCAGTTAATGACACCCAATAATACGCTGTTGAAAAATCAGACGTGGTAATATCATGTCCTCCCTCCATAAAAAGTCATGACCTGGTCGGTCATAGCCCGCATGGGCTTTCACGGTGATTTTTTATTAAAGGCATGGACGTATGTAACGATGTCCTACTTTCTGCAACATTTTAGTGACAAATTTCTTCTAAAAACATTGATGAATAAAGTACGAATGGTATATTCACTGAAGCGGTACTCTTTTAATCTTTTATTTTACAAGCGTGCAAGAGTTTTTCTCATTAACAGTCGCGTACCAGTGCCATTCCGGTACCCGGAGAACAAAAATGAGGAGGGTTAAAGGCGGACGTCAGAATAAATTGCAATATAATTGAAACAAAATTTTATATATTTTAAAACTAATGATACATGTATTTAACAATATATTACGTATAAATTCGTTTTCTGCAAACGAGTGTTGAAAAAGTTTTCAGAGGTAGGACGTTACACAAATATTTCGAATATGTTTTATTCTTACTCTTCTTCCCTGGGCCATAGGTAGCCTCGTTCTTTTTCTAAAAACTAGTTCAACATTCACTGTGTTACACAGACTGTACAATAGTCATTCACATCGACAGACACTAAAATAAGATTGACGTGATGTAGGCAGGACTGACTGGTGGTAACTGAATGGTAACGCCTGAGTTTCCTCAAAGCGATTACGCATAGCAACGGCTTTAAATTGGATTGTAAATATATTGTAAACATTGAAAAGCGAAACTATTACTTAGGGTTAAAAGAGGAAATACTTACACCTTGAATAAACAAAGAGGGGAAAACCTACGCTGGGTCCATCGTTACCCCCTATTGGTATGCGGCTGTTAAAGATAAATTATTAATTACAATGATGTCATCATCATTATTTCTGCCAGTGGTGTAATCACTGATGTGTTCACGGTTAGTTTCTTACAAATTGAATACAGTAATTACAGTAAACAAGCTGAATGTAGCGTCAGCGACGTTTTAAACCGTTCTAAACATATTTTCATATATAAAAAGTTCTGCTATGCAAGTTCTAAATAAAAAGGAATCATAATCTATTAAGAATTAAAATTAAATAATAATAGAAAATACAAGAAATGTGTGGCTGCAACCCTTTTTGTCGGATGTTCTTTCGAAATACGGCCACTAGTCATCCCAGAATATGGAGTTGCAGAACACAACTCGAAAGCTTCCAGAGGAGTTGTTTTGAAGAGCACATTCTCTGAGTGTACGAGTATTATCATGTGGGTTTTAAAGAAAATTTGTACATTTGAAGCATTCTACAACATACCTTTCCATATATTGGAATATAATTTCGTTGTTGAAATGATCTCACAAAAGAGGATTATCCCATTAGCACTACCGAATATGCTACATATAACTTTCGATATTTATATCCTGCAAACACCGCATGCTCTAAAAAGCGGCGGTCTGGGCGACAAATCTCTAGCAACCTGTGTTATTCATCGCCTGGGTAACTTGTGTTGCTCATTGGCGTCACATTTAGCTGCCATTACAGCTGCTTGTGGCGTCAAACGATGCGATAGTGCTGGAGCACTTGGTTCGCGTGACCACTACTAAATCGTAGCAATAAAATCGCAAAACACGTTCTTGGAGAAATTTCTTAGATTCTTCTGGATATATTAAAAATAATTATCAGTTCTTCCCCAGGAGATCAAGACACGTCGAATAAGACTTAATTTGTCTCGATTGATGGACGGGAAGAAGCCTAACTGTGAGTGACGGACAGTCGGGCGCGGGCCCGAGCACACGTACAAACGGACGCAGGTTACTATACAGGATGGAACAACTAAGGGATCACACTCCTTGTATATCCTCAACCGTGCAAGATACGAAGATGGCGTTTGGACAATCGATTGCCTAAAAGGGGGTGACTTCGGTACAGCATACGTCTTGGTACTAGCTTTTACTACGAAGATATAAGGTCAACTTTGTTTTTTTTTAATGGAATCCCATGCTAAATTTTTGCTTATCTTAATGGGATAAAAAATAATATTTCAAATATGTGTATGTCGTCGCATTTATCCGAATCGTTTTTTAGAAATTGATGTGTTTTTGTAAGGTAGTTTTTCTAGTGAAGTGGCACTTTTCTATTCCACCTTGCTTGTTCTCTCCTGAGAAACTAAAGGAAAATGTTTCGTGAATGGTTTTGCCTACTTTACGAAAACGCTCTAAGACCACATATTATGAGTAGACAACAGAGCGAAGGCCTGTAGTATAAAATGTACAAAAATGCGCCGCTGGGCTAATTATATCCCCAGTTCTACCAGTTTCTTAGAGTATTCATTTCTTCTGATTTTTATGATTAATAAGATATTGTTAATTTATTTTTGTATTATTTACTTAAAATTTATTATAGAATATGTTGTCACAGTTTCAAAATTACATAATAGTACTTGCGTGACAAAACAAGAACTTTCCTGAAGCCTGAATGCAGCATTTGAGTCTTTCTTAGACGAAGTCATCTTTCGGCAAAATTGGTATCGAAGAAAGTAGTTGTTACTGTGCAGAAGTTAATGATAGCGTTTGTCTGAAGGACGGACTCGCGAAGTTCACCATTTAGGCAACAGTAAAGGGCGAATGGAAAAACGGCCACTTCAATAAAAAATACGTTACAAAAGCACATCAATTTCTAAAAAATGATTGGCTTAAATACGAAGATATACACCTATTTGAAATTGTGTTTAAGCTCATTACGTTAAGCTAAAATTTAGCACAGGTTCTATTAAAAAAAAAATTTACCTTATATCTTTGTAGTAAAAAATAGTACAAAGACGAAGTGTGCTGTACTTAAGTAGCCCCTGTTTATGCAATCGACTGTCCAGACGGCATTTTCGTATCTAGCACGGTTGAGGAGATACGAGGGGCATTATCACTTGGTTGTTCCATCATGTATAAAGATACTAAGGGTGTTAGGATACTATGTAAAGATTACACAATATTTGCGAATAACACGCGGCGACATGTATACTCTTCATTGTACACTGTGTTACGAAAGTTAAACAATTTTTATTGAACACTTGACTTCATACTCCATTACATCAGAGAACGGCAGTTATATCAGTTAAGGACAGGAGGTTATGCAGTAACGTATTATACGAAACGATGAATTAGCAAATTCATACTCTGTTACGTGGTATTTCTTTTGTTTTCTTTCTCTGTATACATAATTTCAACGTTTTTTTTCAAAAGTGTTTTTTCTATCATTGGCAGCTTGAATATTCAACTCCCATTTTCATCGTTTTTGGAAAGTTAAATACGACCATGTACGTTATGGAGGAAATAAGAGGGCGCTAGCGCCTGCAAATACATATAAGAAACACATATAGTATTTGGGAAATGATCGAAATACGCTGTGGGGATTTTAAAAGACATATTTTCAGCAACATATCGAAATGGACTTTTCTCATGAATGTACAATAACTTCTCTGCGCTCGACGTATTCAGAAAGTTAAAAAGACGCTCGCGCGGAAACCTTCCATCCTGCTTTATGGGCCACCCCACGCCTCGCTCCTCCGCGCCCGCCCCCTCGCCACAGAGGCGCAACAGGGGACAAGAGTGCGTGCTGAGGAACCCGGAGTACTCTTCGGTGGAACGCACAACCTCCCGAAGGGGGGATAAATGAATGAATGAGTGATGCCAGGCGCGTCAACCACTTAGGTCGTTAGCCTCGTAAGTGTAGTGTGTAGTTCATGTTATATTTCGGGAGGTGGCGATGCTCCTCCGGAGCGTGTGATTCGGCGCTGACGTACACGTCGGATATCGAGGATTGTCCCTTCTTGGAATCTCTCCCAGCGGAGCAACGCCTTAGCCTAGGTAAGCTCTAAGCTTCCGTTATGTGTCCTGCATGAAAATGTAAGTATGTGTGATCGTGTAAGGAGAGAGGAAGGGGATAAGGATGAAAAATGAAATATCTCGCATGCCCCGAGACCCATTTGCTATGGAGCTGCCCCGTTTTTTGTCTGATGTTAAAGCATTATCGATCTTCTGCGCATGCGCAGTTCAAGTTTCGCATCACTTTTGTGCGTCTGCACATGCGCAGAAGATCAATAGTACTGTCCGCTATGGTGGAAACAACCTCTCTTTTAATGGAATAGACGACGGAAAAGTATCCATCAGAGTGCCGGCCGCTATAATTTCCCTTCATGCAGTAGATTAATTCGAACCAGCGATGTAGCTAGTATCGAAAATCCCCCAGTATGAGGACACGAGCCCTTGGGCCATCCGGTCAACGATGCTCCGGAGGGAACGGTGTTGCCGCTGAACCTCGCCGCCAGAGCGGCTTCCCAATGGGAATGCTCCGCGCCTCACTAACAGCCGTGGCCTCAGCCACTGCAGCAGTCTCAACCGCCAGTAGCCGCTCGTGCATGTCCTTGTCATCCCGCTGCACAGCGGCCGGCGAGCTAGCTCTCCACGGCCGGATGCCTGGGTTCAAATCGGGGCCGCGCTGTGTGGGTAGCTCCTGAATAAAGCGGGACCGCGGTACATTTTCTCGTTAATATACACATTGTCCTTGCCTCGCATTCCACGTTGCATTCGCATCACTATCAATAACTCCTATCCGTCAATTTGATCAAATTCCGGGGTAAGGTCACACACGCTCAAATATGGGTTTCGTGATGTAACTTCTCTAGCTTCTTTCTCCACGCAGTACTGAGATCAGGCTCCTGTACAATACACTTATATACGTGGCACAGGTCTACGTTTTACTGTTAACACTGAAGTGTCGATAATTGCACAAGTTTGAATTATTTTCGACTTCTTCCTACAACTAGAAATATAAAGATACATTTTTTCCTTCAATTAAATTTTGTTGTCCATAATTAGTTCTTTCATTATGTTCATGTATATTATTTGAAACTTTTAATGGTTTTAGCGCAAAATTGCCTACAATTGGTGCAATTTTAAAAAATTACAAAAACCATATTTACTCAAAAACGGATCCAAAATCTCTATTTTTTTGTTTTTTCAAAAATTACAAAAATATAATTTTTTACTACCCTCTCACGTCGTTAATATTTACATTAGCGGCGATTTATTCCCATTATTGCATTTAGGAGTACGAGTGCTTTAAATAATGTCATACGTTTTCTAAAAAATTTTTTTCTGTGACAACGAGCTCAAATTTCTGCATTTTCAGAATCGCTCAAACACCATTTCTTTAATAACGGCCCCAAATTTTTCTTCGAACTTTTTCTACAGATAGAGCTAATTTCACTCTATAAGATGACCTAAAATTATTTTCTCTGTATTGTTTTGTTTTTTCAAAAGTTATATAAATGTATTTTTCTCACACCGTTAATATGCACATTTTCTGCAATTTGATCCATTATTGCATTTGTCAGTGGAAGTGCTTCAAATGACGTCAAATGAAGTTTTTTGAAAACTCCAAAGATTCCTGTAAAAAAGAGCTTCAAAGTTCATGGAAGTTTTACTCTTTTTTTAATACGATAAAAGTAATATTTCGAATCTGCCATTAGGAAACCAAAAAATTGAGGAAAACTCAAAAAATATATTTTGGGCGGCGAAAGATGGCAGCTGGCAAGAGAATGGAGGAAAACCGTAAAGCTAGTCCAGACCAAAGAAATTAGAAACCTACATAGTACCAAAAAGTCTGTGCCATTCTGTTGCACCACTAGTTTAAAGTCCTTTGCTCTATCCGTGAAAAAAAATAAGGAAAAACTTTAAAGCCGTTTGTGAGAAAATGTTCTTTCATAAATTTCATTAACTTCGAACAGAAATTACAAGAAAAAACTGTTGTTTTTTTCTTCAAAAATTGTATATAATATTTGTTTTTAAAGATCTAATTTTTTAGAACAGATTCGTTGAAAAAATCTCTCTTCAATATTGCACTTTTGCCACGTTATTATTTTGCAATTTGTAGAAATCCAGAGTGCAAGGAACATGAGGCCGCCTCCATTTTAAGAGTCTCTTGTTCTATACAGTGAAATTTTTTAAAACAATTGGAGCCGTCATTAAGAAAATGTTTTTTTTATAAATTGCATTATTTTCAAACAGAAATTACACGAAAACAGCTCGTTTTTTTAAAACAAAATTTACATGACCTTTTTTAAAGACATGGGTTTCAGAACAGATTTCAATTACGACAAAACTGTCCGTTGTCAGTATTGTAATTTTGCAATGTTATTTTTTTCAGTTTTCGAAAATTTAGAGATTCAACGAAAATGATACCTGTACTATTCTTTTAAGCGTCCGTTCTTTTGTCCATGAAAAAAGACAAAATAATCAGAGCCGTGTTTGAATGTTGACACTTTGGGATATTTCTTTGTCGATTCATACGCCACCGTGTTTTTGTGTCCTCTTTGTCCACTCTTTTTTCTACGAATCTCACAACTTTCTCTTATAATTTGAGAATCTCTATTCTAACTTCCGTCACTGACCTCTCGTATTTCTTATGTCAGCTCTCCCCATATTTTTGGTTGTTCATTGCCCGTTCCTGTCACCCGTGCTACTTCAGTTGTTTCCATCGTTTAGGCAGCTCTTTCAACTTTTTTTCTCTTGTGATACCTACAACGGCTTTTCCTGCGATCTGACCATCCCCACCCTCCCACATTCCCTACCTTCATTGCGACCCGCCCCTGTTGTCTCCTTAGCCTCGAGCTCTTTCCCTTCCATTTTGCCTCGGGCAACGGCTCAATCACACATTCTTCGCCTTGTGCGCCCCCCTCCGCCGGAGCTCGACCCCTGCTCGGAGCCAAAGCGGTTGCGCGGGTGGGTGATCACAGTGGGCGAGCCGGCAGCGCTGAGGGCCGGAGCGCGGGGAGGGGCGAAGAAGGCGGAGACGGCGGGGGAGGCGGTCGCAGTGGGCGGGGCGGCGGGGACAGCTAAAGGTTATGGAGCGGCTCCGCAAGATGAAAACGCTACGAACTGTAAGAAGTCTTTTGAACAGTTTCTCTTCCCGGTCGTCTGCAGCAGCGGCGGGTGAAGAGGGGGCGGGCGCCGCCCCTTGTCACATATTCCCCTCGCCTTCTCTTCCGCGGAATTAGAGTTCTAAGCTTAATTGCTGTGCTAATGGGAAACATTTCAGAGAAGGGACGTTCTCCCAAATCTGGACTCTTCCGTCTCTCTGCCTTATACAGACTGTATCACAAAGAAGTTCTTGTAATTTCCACTGGCGCTGCAGCCTACGGCGGCATGAAACGTCCTTCCGCACAGGATCTTAAAAAAGTTTGTTCACTTACAATATAAAATTGCTATTTGAACGAAATATTTCAACAAAAAAGTAATGAAGCCTCTAATATTATTTTGTTAGAAATATATAAAAATGAAGACAAACAAATTGAGATGTAATATTTTAATGACAATGGAGATGTGTATATTATAATGATGAAGTCGTTGAACATTAAATTTCAAAAACGAGAAATGAAACATAAAACGTTAAAACCGAATATATTTTAATGAAAATTTATGAAGAGAGTTTGATTAATATAAAACAAAGAGGATAACATATACTATAGGGTGGATGGCCAAACACCTCAAAGTCGAACTGCTGGTGAAGATCTGCTGAGAGCCAAGCCACATGTGATTTCCATCTAACTCTGCGAACCAGGGAACTCTGCCGCCCAGCGGTTATCATGTTTTCCTGTTACTCAAGAATTCTTATCCGGTCAGCATTAGGCGTATCAATGTGACGCAGAGTTGCAGGTAGCAATCGAACACAGGTAGTTATCCTAGGCGGCAGAGTTCTCCAAGCAGAGAGAAAAAAATATTGATTCCACAATCGTCCAATTCTCGTGGTTGATTGATTATTGAATGTGTATACTGCGGTGATACTCCTGATCAGAGGCGCTGCAGGGACATTGTTAATGCCCTGAGCCACCTAAACCGGTAATTCTCGTGATGACTATGTGGTAAATTGTGCAACATGTATTGTATCTGACACAATAACGTTTTCCCACAAAATTATGTTTTTCTTTGCTGACGACGTCAGGAAACTTAATTTTTGGATGAGCCCTGTACTTGTATGCGTGTCCCACGAAGGTTAAAAATCTTCATATGAACATGGCGATGGCACAAAAAGCTCCTCAAGAATACAATGAACGATATCCTATCGACGCTGGGACCGGCGTCATTCACACGAGTTTCAGAGAAGAGCAAACACTAATAAAAAGTATTCTTGTTATTGTTTTGTTCGTGATTATTTTGTCTCTTCTGAGTATTTCGGCAGTATCTGTGCATCCATACTGCCATTGAAGATACTTCGCCAAACCGTACTAAGTTGTATTTCAAGCACAATTAGAAACACGTCTCGCATGCGATAAAGATGAGGTCGTCGTGTGGCTGTTGCGGCGGTTGCACGACAGGAGGGGGGGTAGCGCTTCCGTAGCTTCCGCGAAAGGGAGAACGAGCCTATTGTCACTAAATGTAACTCGCCTTTCTTACCGCGTTCAGTGTTCGGTTGTATGCAGTGTACAATAGGGTGTGTCTTTTGATGTCTTACACTCATGTGCCTGACAATAGTAATGGGCCCATTGTTCCGAGCAAGGCTACAGCGAGAGAAGAGCGATCCTTTGAGGCCAGATCGATGCGGAATACGGAGACAGCAAATTCAAATTGCGTTACACTCTGGTAGGCACGGGGGAGGCTCGGGGCGGGAACGGCGGGGCGGGGCAGCGGGAGGTGGGCGGGGTGAAGAGGCGGGGCGCGGGTGGAGCGCGCGACTGCCACCAGAGAACGTGAACGTGAACGTTAACGCGAACGCGGAGGCAAACGTGCACGTAGGGTTGGCGCGCTTGGCAACGCCACGCTGCCTCAGGTACACAATGAAAGGCTTCGCTGCGCACTTGGTGGCGATGTTCCGACTGAGTTGGAGGGAACGCGTGCGTGTATAATATGTCTTTTTCAAATGACGATGTGGGATCTTGAAGGGATTTTCTTTCATCTCTAATTCACGACGGCCGTTTTCTCGGTGGTACGATTTTTCAGGAGTTGCTTCCAAAGTCAGATGTGAATCATATTTCTTTCTGGCTTTCGACATAAATTTCAACATGGTATACTGTATGAATGTTCGAGAATGAAATAGAGTAGCCGAATGTATGAGAATAGCACATTAATCATATTCTAAAGGAAGAATATTTTTTTTAGATATGTACGGTTTAATTACATTCATCGAAGGCAAAATAGTATTTTATTGAAGTACCAATATTGATGCTTTAAGAAACTTTATTATGATACCAATGAATTAATAGTAATAATAATATTAAAAATAAAAATAATAATAAAGCCAGCGGAAGTCCATATAGGGCAAAGGCCTCTCCAAGATGGAGGATAGCTGATTAATTTGAAGGCGCTATTGAAGGCAGATTGAGCTACATGATTGTGGGTTTATTAGATTAACACTTTAAGTTAACACATTTTCACACAATTTTAAGTTTGTATTAGCGTTCTTTTGTTGGTTCGTAATTTTTCCATTCTTCTCGGTTTCATGCAGTTCGGGTCCATAGAGCCTACTTTCTTCATTTCGTCTGCACATCTTCTTGTAGGTCTTCCTACCTACCGTTTACCGATCCTCGGATACCACACAGTTGTAATGCGAGGCTCATGATTTATTTGAGCAAAGTAAGATTTATTAGAATATCTAATAACTAAATTATATTATCTTCATTAAGACGAAATTAATTTGTTGTTTGATTCATTGATTGTTAGTGATTCCGGGCGCGTCAACTACGGAAGGCATTAGTCCCGTAAGTGTAGAGCATGTTTTTTCATGGGGAAGTGGCAGTGATCTTCCCTCATGGCGAGATCCGACGCCGAGCTACCGTCGAATAGTGGCGTTTTCCTAACCAGGTATCTCCCAACAACGGAGCACCGTCCCAACCGAGAGAAGTTCTAAGTCCTCCACCGGTCTCTCGGCATGTATGGTAGTGTAGTGCATGTTAGTGCGTGTGTGTGTGTAAGGGGTGAGGATAGGACAAGAAAGATGAAGGAAAGATCGCGCGCGGCCCGTGGGCCGTTTGTTAAGATATTGCTCCAGCATTCGCCTGGTGTTAATCGGAGTAACCACGGAAAACTACCGGTCAGAGCAGCCGGCCGCTAGAATTCTCCTCCAGACAGCGACTGAATTCGACCTAGGTGAAAAGCTAGTGTCGAAAATCCTGCCGCCCTCGAGACTTGAACCTAGAATCTCCAGAGAAAATAAATTTCAAAAATTTATCTATTTGTTCTATATGAATTTGGCGTCAAAATTCGTTGACAAAAATGCCATCAAATTGAACTATGTTTCCCCATTTCTGCAATTTGTTTCAGCCTGATACACGCAATAGATGCCGAGGAAAAAAACAAAACATGCAAAACACGTTTTGCGTTGTATTCTGCGACTGATTGCCCTAGGAAACTGATTTTTTTCGAATCTTCGTCATTTTTGTATTCTCTTTCATATGAGCATCGCAATTATCGATTTGGTTTGGGGCACTTTTCACCGTCTTATTGGGCTACACCCATTGGTTCCTTACAATACAAAGAAATCATTGCATAAAAGAATCCAGAATGTGCCCAATACAATAGATATTCCGTAAATACATATAATTCTTTGTGACAATGTAATCAATATCAAATGAGAAAAAATGGTTTTGGAAATTTTTCATTAAACACGTTTAATATAGCATTATTAAGAAACGCGCCTTTTTACGTCACGAACAGAGCGGAGTGGTGCAAAAGTGATACAGGGATCAACACGATATTACATTGAATTAATATAATGTTTACCTTTAAGATTGGGTAACTTTTAGTCAACTGCATATTGTAATAGGCTTCTATCTGAACATCGCCATGTCCTGTTCACTTTTTCCTTCACATTGATATGGTTCTTTGCTGAAACCTTCCAAAGTACGTTCTTCTAAGGATCCTGATAATTACTGTCAATATTTGGAGTGCACAGAAACCCCCGGCACTGGCAAGCAATTGCGCGTACAGCATTATGAAACTGCCTGAATACTTGGCCGTATTCTGCTGGCTATTCTGAGGGAAATTATCTTTACACTGCTATTCTAGCTGGCTGCACACGTCTGCATTAGCTTCCCACTCAAGGTCCTAGAGCTTAATACACGGCTCAATATGTCACCAACTGTTCTAAACCGTCCATCCGAGTTGCTCCTGAGTAGGAATTAGTATGTTATTATTCCAGAAGTTAATGAGAATAGTAAAGTTGACATTAAACACCGTCCACCTTAAAACAATTCTAACATAGCTGTTATTCTACTTATCAAACATAGAATACTTGGAATAGAAACACGCGTGTTCAGCTGCATAGTAAATACTATATAGTTTTCACTAGAAGTAGTATAATTGCTTTGCAAATTATTGAGAGTCACATTATTACGAATAATGTACTTTCACGACTTAAACATTAACGCAAACCGTCCACACAAACATAAGATTAATAATCGGGAACCAAACGCCTTCACAACGCTTTAAAATGTGCAGTGCAGATTTGTGTGATGTGGTTTCTATGAAACATGTTTCAATTATTTGAATATTTAAGAAGCTACATTGAATGTAATCACAATGAAACTATAAACTTATTTCGTATCTTTAGTTAGCGAAGAAATAACACGGTGATGCATTTGTAACACATGTTATATATGTAATTGTCGCTAAGTATATATGATAAATGTGTTTTCAACCCTATTAAATAGTTTTTCAAAAATACATGCATTTTTTTCCAGGATTTGTTATTTCTGTAAGCGAAGCAAGATGTTAAATAAAATTTGCTTGTTTGTTCATATTTAAATAAACTTATTATTTATGCACAAAATGTGATTTCACTTCATGTCGTCAATAAAAATGCAATATATATTCATAATAATATATTTATTACTGTTACTCCTCGTAATCATTTTCACAAATGTGTGGAGTTAATGCACTTAATTATATATGTGTAATTAATGCAGTTAATTATTTTTTTAAGAATTTACTCATTATAACAATTTTAAAAAGATACAACTTTCTTGCAGTAGTAGTACATAACGAATTTATAGCACAAACTGTCCTATGAATAGTCTTACAATTCTAATTGTATACTTTGTAATAATATTTATACTCATACGTCATCACATTTTTTCAAGTTGTTGACTGTACATTAACATATGAAAGCATAAATAAATAATAAAAAATATATTTAAAATAAAAGATGACAAAGAAGGAGAGAAATGTGTAGAAGCTTAACAGCATTGTGTTTACGACGTAGATGAGACAATAGCGACTCATTAAGGATCGATTTAAAAAAAAGTCACGAATGTGAGTTTGTACGCGACAGTAACGAGAGTGAACATTTACTAACATTAGTCATGAAAACCACTTTTTACAAATTTGACATATTTCAGAAATCCAAGTAAAATTATTGATACGTTTAACAGCACAATATTGCAAACTGACTGAAGCAAATGTGCTTCTTAATAGAAATGACAGTGTTAGAGTGTTCATTAATAAATAATGCCATGTTAATAAATAATGTCCTATTCAATTGAAATAAATTCAGTGATGTCAGTAGTACGTAGAGTACACATTACAATAAATATGTATTATAGAATTTTATCATATTACTTACTCATATTTTCCTTTCTTATTTTGCAGGTATCAGTTCCCGTAACAACAAATAATCATTTTTCACAGGTAACAGGCCTCAGGTAGGTAAGTAGAACACCCAATAAAATCTACAGTTACCAGATACTCATTTGTTAAAAGAAACCTGATAAGAATAGCTTTGCTTCTCCTCAAACACCCAATGTAGTTTGTAATGCTCTTGGGCGTTGATGAATTACTGTTATTGTTTTGATGTTTATCTGGATATTATATTAATTCCAGGCATTATTTTAACGTAAATTCGTAAAGAAAGCTCCTGTTGAATTTGTTTTAATTTATTGAAGAATATTATATGAACATTAACATAGTATAATTCACAGGAATATTATATTAAGACCCAGGAAAATATCAATTCATTTGTAGTGTTTTTTAATACAACAGGTGCAAATTACATATCTTACCACATGGCGTTCTTGTATATTTGAAGAGTTTTTCGTATTTTATTAGAGTTGTTAAATAAAATATTATAACTTGATTATAGTACATAAATGTATACAAGTTTCATTAGATAATCCATAAGACCTAATTTCAACGAAATTATATAATTAAAATGTAACCCTCACAGTACTCTTCTCTTGAAATTTAAACTTGTAAAGAAAAGTACTGTAGCTAACTCTACATTTCCACCGTCATTAGCCTTTGAATAGCGCTCATACATTTTAATTATATGCTGGTTTCTTTGTAACTATCTTCGAATTGAATCTTTTCTTGTAATCTCATATTATTTCGGTCTTTGTCTCTTACTGAAATGCAGATGAATTCTATTCCCTTTAAATGTATTTTTGAATGCCTTAAAATAATTCGAACTCGTTCCATTTTCTTCTCTCAGTTGCTTTTTAATTCTTCTATTCCTTGTCAGCAAAAGCTTTCTACATTTGAATATTCTCAGAGATGGATCAAAGCTCGCGGAAGTTAGATTCCTCTAGAAGTTTTGAAACTTAGCCGGTCGGCTAAAGTTTCAGTCGCGGTTCCCCCAACTCTTCATGCACATTTCCTCGCATGGAAATGGAAACTATGCATTTTGTATCCCTTCCTTAATAATGTGATTTTGTTGTTTCCCCTTCAATGAGAATATCTTCCCTGATCTAAGGTTCTCTATGCTTTGCCTCTACCAGAAAATAAACAACACAACTCATGATATGTTCTCTTTGTACTCTAGTGTAATAAAAGAAATGTTATCTATTGTCTCAGTCAGAAACTAATATTCATTCAAAATACTCGCATTGTAAGTTACAATCAAAATATTTCATCATTTGAAGCAAGAATTATGGATTTCTTCATATCTAACGAGTAAATAAGAATGAAACTAAGAGTACGTCAGGCACTCGGAATTGCATTTACTGATATCGATATATTTGACGAAAGCATGTTTGCAGTTAAAAATGTATGTTTAAAAGTAGTTCAAGCGAATGGAAGTTAGTCTTAGTGAAAGGAAGTGAAAGTAATATTAGTCTTAAAAGTTCCACCCCGCCAGTCATGGAAACTTTATACGGTGAAGAACAATATGTAATGTCACATTTGGATATTTAATATCGTTAAGTAAAAAGGCACTAACAAACACCAGTTTTTATATTTTCGTTTTATATTTTGTGACATTAACTTAGTGCATTTGGTTATGTTGTTTGCACTTGCATATTACTCAAAAGTTTCCAACAAAAAACATGAAAAGAAAATTTCATTTCACAAAATCCGGTTGTAATAGATACGTCATACTACCAAACCATATTACAAGATTTATTGATTTAAATCCCACAGAATGAATAGCTATCAAATTTGGAAGGAAAATAATGAAATTGTTTTGATTACTGACGGAATTGGTCTTCAACATGAATTGGTCACATTTTACGTAATATTTAAAAAAGAACGCAAGTTGGAGCCGCTATTTACAGGACTTTTTGAAATAGTTAGCCTGTGTAGATGGATTTAAATTCGAGAAATACAGAAAAAAGTCCATCTTTCATTTAATTAAACAAATGGAAAGTGATTTGGAACAAAGGTTACCCGAGAGCCTCTTTTTACAAAGTGTGTTTAAAACTGATTTTATTATGTTGTGTTACTCTGCACCGCATTATTAACCGGGAATGCAACAAAAGCGCGATGCGAAAGCATGTCAAATGGGAGATAAATAAATGAAACGCGAATTAATGACGCAATATAAACGTTCTCTGTGGACACGCGATACCCTCTGAATATTTTAATAAATCATTGAATCTAATTGAGCACACTTTGACACTGCATACAGCATTTTTTGTCTATATTTTTGGTGGAAACGCCTCCTTGTTGGAGGCAGCTGCTAATGGCCTGCTGCACCGATAAACTGGTGGGTATTACTGGCCGCCGATGTGCGGCGCCGAGCCCATCCACCCACCCACTCCCCGACCACCCCCAGTCGTTGGGAGGGGAATGGTCGACCTGCGGATAAAGAGAGCAGCGAAGGGACTATTGGGTAGGTGAACAACAGAGAGAGAATTAGCAGGATTCGGAATTGTAATGAAGGAACAAGCCAGATGTGTACGAGGGGGATGAGGAGGGGCAACGTAGTGAGGCAAGGTGAAGCTCAAGAGGCTTCAAGTGGGCAAGAGAGACAGAATGATTCGGGGAGAAAAGAGGAAGAGGAGAAGAAGCTAGAAGGCTAGCTGGGGCGAGCCCAGGGTGTACCCAGGGAGTAGATAATGAGGAGGGATAATGAGGATTCGGACGGCGAAGGTGGGCGACTCAGATAACCCGTATTCTGTTCTCTACTTCTCAGTCATCCTTCCCCTCTTCGCCGTGGATACAGTGACCATGATAACCGCCCTCCACCCACCCACTCACCACCCGAGAGCGCTTAGAATGTAAATTAATGAATTAAGAGCTCCATTCTGCGCGGACGAAACACATTCTCTCTTTTCTCGTAATGTATTGATGTTGCGCTATACCCACTGAGCGCTGGTCGCACGGTAGTATGAATAGCAATTCTGTTCTATTTGCACCAAATGTCGTATTGCATACACATTGCGGGAAGCCCTAAAACCCGTCTGTATACCTACGTTTATTGCCATGTGATCGGGTCGGTTCCGACGCTCGATTTCGCGGGAAGGATAATTCTCTCCGACGCGGCGTCGCCGGCGCTTATTTTCGGTTTAAAGAAGCAATTGCTACAAGTGTCCTTTGTTGATGATACTTAATTGCCGGAAGAGTTTCTAAATTAATAAACGGTTTTATTTAACTTTTCTCTTTAAGATTATGGCTTGGTAATAGTGACAATATGTACTGTAAAATACAGACTGATAGCATGTAATGCAATGACTCTGTTATAACATTTAGTAAGCGAAGGTTTATTAGTTTGTTTTTTTATCTAAAATAGAAGTAAAAATCTGACATTTAGAAGGATGAAAACCGCGTTGAATCTTCAGAAGAAAGGCAAAGGGCCATCTCAACAATTGTTCTGTAGATAAAGAGAAAATGAAGAAAATCGTGATCCAGATGGGTATCATTCACTGTGAAACCATGAATGTGGCGTCTTGATAATAACAAAAAGTTTATTTGTATGAAAAAAATGAAGACGATCATAGAACTTGTTGCAACGTACTACAATCGTGTAATTCGGAAAACAGAAAATAACGTCACACAGAGAAGCGTTTTCATTTTATTTAGTTAGACAAATAATGATGGTGTCCAGCAGATCGTGTGATGATGTCGTGCAGATCTAGAGTGTAAAATTCCAAAGTATGTAAAATATGAGATAATGAAATTAACAGGTAAATAATGGTAATAAAATACTCCTACTATTTTGAAGATTATTAAAAGCATAATAACTAAAGTAACACTAAAACAAACTCAATATGTTAACTTTTACTTTTTGTAATAGCAATGAAAGCAACAAGTGCGATAAATTACGAAGAATTTTATAGTATGATTCTTTTTTCTGATGGAACAACGATATGGTAATTATTAACGCTTTTTTATACTTCTAATTACGTCCATTCTTTCAGAGAAGATTACTATATTTATTATTTCCCAAAATAGCACGATACGTAGCCTGTCACATAGTGCGTCTATGTGCTCCCGCCCAGTGAAACAAACTGGAACCGCGTACAATCGGGTTGCTGTTAAAGGACATACACACGATAAGCAACTCCGAACATAAGGATTCATTTGTAACAGGTATGTGGGCATTGTGGTTGAGCCCGTCACACAACTGCAAATCTATCTGTGCTTCTCTGTCCTTTGAAACTTAGCTTTTGAATCATTTATTGTACTAAAATTTTAATCACGTATTCAAATACATGTTCGAAGAAAATATTAGTGTTTAAGGGAAATCAGGTACTTTTGTAACACCAGCAGTGATATTAAAAACTCGTATCCTTGGCGCCAGAGAACGTACCCATTGTGCTGATAATGTAGCGTGTTTCTTTAAATATGATATTGAGAAAGTAAAAATAAATTTCATTTTGTGTCGTTCTTTCCCGACGTAGAGCATGAATTCTTTTTATACGGAAGTGGTCCAAAAATTATACCCTAAAGGCAGGAATGTTAACAGTTGCTTTTATATCAACAAAATTATGAATTTTATTTGTTTATGGTTTGGTTAGGTATTGAAATGCAATGAATTAAAAACTAAGCAACTTCTTTGCAGAAAATATGCATGCTTCTAGTGTTGCCCTCGGATACATTGTCTTTAAATGTATGCTGTCAATTGTTTTCGCAACAATTCCTTATATCAATACGGAGTTCCTGACTTTGAATTAGTATGTCAAACAGATGGTTGGTCTGTTGAGAAAGTACAGTGTGTATGTGCAACGCGTAGGATTACCAGAGGCTTTTGTCTTTTGTTGAATGGAGGTTGGATACAACAGGATGGCGTCGGTATTGCCTCTGATTAGTGGCTGGATGGCGATTAAATAGCTAGCGGATGACAAGTAAAAGATAGCTGAATGAACACTGCAGCTAATTGGCAGCTGCCTGGCACGTGGCTTGCAGTTGAATGATTGCTGGGCGGTAGGTGAATTATAGCTGAATGGCAGCCGAGCTGAATCCGGATGGCAGCTAAATGGCTACTGGATTTCAGCTGATGGTCACTTGCGCGCTGGTCGGGTGGTAGGCGCCATTCGCCGACTGTCGGCGCGGCGGGTGGGTGGGCGGGGCGGGGCGAGCGGGTGAGCAGGACGGGCAGGTGAGCGAGCGGGGCGGGGAGGGTGGGCGGTAGGGCGAGCGCGGCGGTCAGACGGGGCTGGCGAGCGGGGCAGCCGGGGCGGGTGGGCGGGCGAGGCGGGGAGGGCTGGGTAGGGGAGCGGGGAGGTTGGGCGAACGGGGAGGGCTGGGTGGGCGAGCGAGGCGGGTGGGCGAGCGAGGCGGGCGGGTGGGGCGGGGGACAGGCGGGCGAGGTGTGAGCGAATGAAGAGCGCGCTTGGAGCGGCGAGAGCTTTAATTTCGTGCGGTCGATAGGTGGCCCAGGGGGCGGCGATGGGGCGAGGTGGGAATGGGGTGGGGGTGGGGGTGGGGGAGTAGGGGCGGGGTTGGGACAGCGGGCGTCTGTGGCCGCGTCACGAAGGCTCAGCGTGGACGTGTCGCGTAGCCTGGCTGTTCCTCGCTGGTTGATAAATGAACAGCTGGTGTGAATGCTCACAGCATGAAGCGAAGTTGAAATCCCATGAAAAATTAATACGCTGGAAGAAAAAAATAATCGGGGAATCTGAGCCGGTCTTTATTATTCAGACAGTAAGAATCTTCGAGAACCGTCACCGTTTCCTTTAATGCGCTAGGAAATCGATGCCTACTGATATTGAAACTTCATCTTACAACTGAACTTCTATTTCAATTAAAAAATATTTAAATGTATGAAAATGTTTTAAAGCATCATGATTTTACAGAACAATGATATTGAAAAAAGTAATTAGTAATTGATAAATATGAAAGAGTTAAAATGAAGCGAATGTATCAGAAAGGACCTGATGGATCTGGAACTAAACAAGAATGTTCAGTACTAATACATTTTATCGGTTACATTTTCCCAGTCATGCAAGACGTCAATGCTAAATAAACAAATATGTATATAGAATGATTTGTATAATTACGTCGTAATATAGAGTTATCAGTACTTTAATTTTGATCAACAGTTTTCTTACTAAATTTATACCAGACCCTACTCTGCACTACACTAACATAAGCAGTGTTGCCACATTTAGATTGAAATAGAGGGGAAGGATACAATTATTGACAATTTTGAGAGAAAACTTCGTAAACATTTAGCAATTTCATGATACAAAATTAAAAAGTAAATAATTGATAGACATGTATAAATTATTTATTTGATGTTCCATTACGGGTTAACATTATGGAAATCAGTGACCATTTCGAATTTGTGCAACTATCGTTTCTCCAAGTGCGATAACACTTTACTATTCATATGGCCATTACAAACTCGAAATTGCCACTAATTTCCATAATGTCATCCATATGGTGTTATTTTGTTCTAAAATTGCTTCCTTTTGCAAACAAATATTATGCCAATATTAGGCGACTATTTACGAGTGAAAGAAAGAATTTTGCCTTGCTGCAATAAGACAATGTTATGCGCATGAATCTCTGGAATGATCATAAACAGTTCATGCCAAGAAATAGAGAATGCAAATAAGTAATTCATTGCCCGTCAGTTCGACTTGAAATGAAAATCATATCGCATTACTTATTTCCAAATCGAGTAGTGCAGAGAAAAAAAGCTGACACTAATTTGCTCAGTCGAACCTTGTATTAGTGGATCATAAATAATGAGTGAGGGTGAAGTCATCCTGACAACGCACTTATTATCACTGTCACCGCGTCATCTTGACATGCTCGATTGACTGGCTGATTAGTGTTTCCGGGTGCGTCAAATGCCAAGGTCATTAGTCTCCTAAGTGTAGTTCTGCGTCACTGGCGTCATCTCGGCTCGCACGCCCGTAACTTCACCCGCAGTCGGCCCTAGAGCCGTCTCCATTGCCTTCCGCAGCCTTTCTGCCGCCGCCCCTTTCACAGCCCTCACTGTTCGAAGCCATCCCTCGACTTTTTGTGAAGTTCCATGATTGATAGCACAGATGCGGGCATGTGGGGAGCGCAAATTTGCGATCCTCGAGACAGATCTTTCTGACGCTTCATGATTCCGAAGATCGATTTGTTCCACAACAAGAAATCGTCGACCAGCTTCTAAATGGACGAACACTTCTTGGCAAAAAGACAATGCCCAAGAATTAAAAAAAAGTATAATTACGTAGTTAATACAAAATGGTACCAAATCGAATTGAGGTTTCTTACAGAATTCTTATTATTATAATTTAATAGCTAAAGATTATTTAAAGTATATTTTTAAATAAAATCAACTAAACGCGTATTTTATTGTGTAAACAATAATGCCGGTCTATACAAGGGAGTCGTATAATCCATCGTAAATCGTTGTTTGTAACTTCGAGTTCCGCTTTGAAGCAAAACCAATCATAGCAATTCGCCGAGCAAATTCTCTGTGGTGTTACACTGCGTGGTCTTGATGTATTTGGGATTTACGTAGTTGCAGTGGGATTTCACGAGGGAAATAGGGATGAACGGATATCGAAACAATCGCTGTGGGATGCGGAAGCGCGAATAGAGGAACGTTGAATGAGAGCAACGACGGGGGAAAATATTGGTCTCCATTCTGTTGTAGACTCTACATACTTCACTTTATTTTGAGAGGGTATGAAATCAAATTCCATGAATAAATAGAAACCATTGCCCCCTCAATAGAGAACAATAACTAATTATAACAGACATATTTACTGGAAATAAATGTAACCATAAATCTTAATGAGAATACTCACTATTATTATTGATTCTTTTATTGAATTATGTTACAATAACTATGAGTTATTTTATAAAAAAATATATGCAACTTATCTACTCCTACATTAGGTAAACAACTCAAATGATTTGTTTCCGTGCGTAATAGTGAAGCGAATTGCTGTAATAGTTGATTTGGTCATACACAGTAAAAAAGTGTATGTAACGTGTGTGTGAGAAGTAGAATCTCCCTCACATTAGTATCCCCAATCTAGAAGTAATCATAATGTCGACTTGTGGACATGACTTCGTGAAAAAATTCATAGAAAAAGTAGTTTGAAGAACTTATTTCTGAATGAATGCCGCAAATGGAAATACACGATTAGAATAAAATGCACACTTTAATTATGTGTGTTTTAGTTGGACATTTTGGAAAGTCTGTTATCTTCATCGTATCAGCGAGGAGTACGTTGAATCATTCATAAGGTAGTAACACACACTCGTGTTCCTCGAATATGGATTCAAAAGAAAGCGAGGTTGGAAGACATCACCCACACGCGCAAACACACACTCCATACGCACGTGCATGTACACAAATGCACGCACACACACTGAAGGCAAGAGAGAAATATCCAGGCCAAAAGACATTCCAACTTGCATAGATAGAACAGAAGGTGTCGAAGCCACCTCTTCCATCTAGAGCAATTTTATTATTAGTTTATTTTACATGAAAGATATAAGGATTGTTAACTGTTCTTGCAAATCCTTAGTAAATTTGATTTCGGAAACCCTATTCAATCTTAGATTCACAAGGCAGGCGAGAGAGTTCTTAGAATAGGTTTTAGAATTGCAACTTTTTTCCTAGAACATCTGTTAAATATTAATGCAAAGAAAATGTAAAATATAACAACTTAATGTTAAGAAGAATAAATGTTTTAAGAAATGAATTAAAATACGCTCGAATATTCTTGGTTTTATTTTGAACACAAAAATTCCAGTTCTTAGAGATCTCATTCAGACAATGCTTTTACTGGAAATGAAAATTTACGACAACTGAAACCCAGCTAATATTGATACACAAGGCGTTAATAATGAATAAAACTTGATGGTTCTTTTACAAAACCAAGCCTTTTATGGTAATGATATTAAGAAATTACACTCATTGATATTTTCATACCTTATGTTTCGCCGTACTTCTCTTGCATTTCTGCTTAATGTCATGCACTTCGCAACGTAACAAATGATCGGCATTAGATGATCTCCGAGAGAGGCCCAGCGAAGACCCAGTCTGCAAACGGACAGTGCCATTCATTTGTCACGGTCGCAATCATGCGGTGGGTGGGTGGGACCGCGCGCAGAATGAAAACCGAATTTCATGTTTTACGTCCATCCGCTGGACGACAGCCGAGAACAATTACTCTAATGACAATGATATAATACCGCTCAGTGTATCTCCGTGAAAATTCCACATATTGCGTTAATTAATCACCGCAACGCAAGACAGAATTACTTAATGGTAATGATAGTATTGTTTTCGTTGTTGAAGTTATGTTCATTTGGTTACATCTACAATTTGTGCAGTTCTTCGATTGTCGATTGTAATTGCTGCACTACTTGTGAGTCTAAAACAAGATGGTCGGAAGATCAAGAAATTTCACAATTTTGAAATAGTATGATTTTTTTCTTGAAAATATATCAGCAAAAAGAAGGCAATCTTTGTTGGGGATAGCTTTTTAATGAATTGTACAGATCGCTTATGCTAATAAAGTAAAAAAGTCTGTTTAAGGCGTAAATGACAGGATTTCATTTTTTTCATCATGGACAGGTTTCCGTTCTATTGTGGTGGCGTCCTTGAAACACGTTTGCTACTAGAAACAGACCTTTGCATCATATAAATAAATGCGTCTTGATGTAAGTTTTCACATTAATGCTTTATTGCTTTTATTACAATTTAATGCTTAAAAAATCATAAATGCATCACAGTACAATGCGTTACACTACATGGTCGGGAGCTTAATGCTTGTCCCGGCTGGAGCGGTACCCCGCTGGTGGGAGATGTCTGGTTGGGGAAAACCCCACTAGCCGACGGTAGGTCGGCGCCGGATCTCGCTATCTAGCAGCGGAAGAGCACCGCCATCTCCCGGGAAAAAACATGGACTACACTAACGGGACTAATGACCAAAGCCGTTGATGCGCCAGTAAACACGAAAAAATCAATCAATCAATCAAATCCAGTAAGGTGGATCGATGGAAGCATGAATACCGAAGTCAAGATCGTCCAAGCTAAGTTTAAAATCAACGTAATTTTCTCTTTTGGACAATTGGTAATGAATAATATATGGCGACAGATGATTTCCGTTTCAGTCAGTGTTTTGTTTTCCGTCAGTTTGTTTTATTCAGGTAAAATATATGTCACTGTGCTAATAAAAATCTACACTTCTTACCATTGTCACTTACAGTTTTTTATGTTTGGGGATAATAAATACATAAATTATCAATTATTTGTAAAAAGGAAAGAAAATATTAAAGTTTTCTCAAGCACCTTCTGTTCCCAAAGCACAGGGTAAGCGATCAGGGGCTGTTGATCAAATGTGAGAATATTTGACGGCATTCTAGAAGGATAAGGGTCAACGATAAAGGTCGTGGCGCTGGAGAAAACGTAGTTGAGTATAAGGTGCCTGTCTGTCGTGACAGAAAAGCAGCTTTTTTTGCACTTACTATACTGGAAGACGACGTATATTATTTTGTAACTCAAGGAGACGTATGTATTTGGGATGTTACAGTGTGATGAATCCGCCTTTGTCAGTTAGCGGTGTTCCCAGACCTAGGTTCGTTATTTATTAAATATTCCCGGAGAAAAGAGATTTGGCGAACATGACGTTTTTGCATCACCGTATCGAGCATACTTGGCACACCTGAACTTTGATTTTGTCACTCAGCTGTAGAAATTGATGTAATTGTAGTAGAATGGTAAAGCTCTATTTTTGGTCCGACCGGGAATCGAACTCTAGTAATAAAACTATATCTTGCTTATTTTTAAACATGCATAAAAGACATGAAAATGTGCATGAAAGAAAGAAAGGAAAAGAAAGAAAGAAAGTAAAAGAAAGAAAGAAAGAAAGAAAGAAAAGAAAAAAAGGAAAGGAAAGGAAAGAAATGGAAAATGGAAATCTTACAGCTTCATTAAACTTTATTTAAATCGGTTTGCGTAAACATCATCATGAAACACAGGCCTTGGGATCCTCGCGCAAGTGTTGGCGTGTTAACCCTAACGACCATTAGAACAGTGGACAATAACATTTATTGCACTTATGTGACTATAAAATGTGTTTGTTGGCTGATTACGTAACTTATAAATTATGTCTATCTTATTACTATTTGTCATATCTTTGCGCAACAGCGCTGAAGGTCTGTTTCTTTCACCTCTCTCTCTCTCTCTTTCTTCATTACTCTCATAGAGGATGAAAGAACGCAGAGACGTGTGTTTCTCTCTTTTGCACCTTTAAAGCACCGCAATCAGAGACTGAGCGCTTCTTAAATTGCGCAGAGAAGAACTATCGGGCGCGCGGAGTGTTGCACGTTGAGGTGGAGAGGGGAGGGGGAGAGGAAGACGAGGGCGCCAGGCAAGGGTGGGGGACAGGGTTGGAAGAAGCGCTGTGCCTTCACTTCTGAGTCTCCATGACAAGCAATGGGCGATCGGTAGCGGGAGAACTCAGAAGTATCGTTCTTCCCTTCGTTCGAGAAGGTACGGAGGGGAGGGGGAGTTGCTAGTTCAAAAGCATGAAAGACGAAAGAGTTTTTTGCCGTGAAAGGTCAGTGGATATCGAACGCCTGTAAGTATTCCAACTTTTCCTAGAATTCTTTTGACGATTCTCGAAATATGTATCTTTAATCAATTATCCCAGTTATGACGAGTCTACCGCTGGCTACACTCTTAAAATACGAATTACCAGTAGATTAGTACTAATATTAATTAAAAATTGTTAATAAATAGGTGATGAACCTAAGATATTGTTTCAGCAGATTATTTTGTTTTATCAGTGTTATTTGAAATGCAAGAGACAACATTTAAGATAAATAAATATTGACGATTTTTATTTGTATTAGGGCAAATGAATTAAATATAATACTGTATTCTTAGTTATAAAATAGTACGCAATAACACATTTTAAAGAAAGGACGTTTTATCTTGAAAAATATTTGTTAGAATCCATTCAGTTGTTTCAAAAACAGGAGTAAAAAAATATCCGTTGTCTAGGTATGCGAATAATGGTCTTTTTTCAAAGAAAATTTTTACAATAAGCTCAGGAGTGAGTAGCTGCTTTATATTATATAATTTAATTAATTATATGGGTCATGTTGCACTAAATTGTTTTCAAGGTAAGATACTGGTTAACATGAAAAAGTACAGCATTCCATCACATAATAATTAATTTTTCGTTGTGAATTAACTTTATGTCTAAATAATATATCCAAGTTTCACACTACTCATATTTTGAAATTTGGGTGCGACGTTTAAGATTTCTTTCTGGATGTGGTATTTAGCATGTGGTTTGAGGATATGTTTTAGGAGGGAGAATACATATTTAGATAATTTGGATTTGATTTTTAGAGCATTTTTTTTTAGTTTGAAGTTATTTTAAGTGGGGTATTGATTAACATGATTTATAAAATTGATCAACACTTTTGAAAACAATTCAGAGAAGTTTTGTATATTAAGTTAATTTTATTTGATCGTTTGCAAATTACTTGGGAGCTTACATGCCTAGTTGTATGTATTTGTTTTATATTGTTTGCTCTTTTCAGCGATTTCAAAAGTCCTCCACATTTGAGATATTCATACATTAAGTATCATTATTTATTTGTTTGCAGATAAGGCTGTTTCAGCGTTAAAGTAAGGCATTTTCGTAATAAGTGTATATACAGCTTACCAACTTTCATTTGGAGATTTGTTTCTAAACATGACGTGATATGCCTAGGATAACATTGAATCAAAATACAAGATCGGATGTTTCATTGCTATTGATGTCTTTCCAAGGTATTGTAGAACTCTGAATGGGAGCAAAATGGGATTTCTTAAGGTGTAGACTTGCACTTGAGATTAGTGATATTCTCCATTTCTGTTCCTAGTTCACAATTTTTTAATATCATCTTGTATTTGATTTTCTTCAAGTTCTTAAGTACTTTTGATGGTAGGATGGTGTCTTCGGGGTAGGTAACCATTCTAGTGTTGCTCATAATAATAAAGTTCATTCTCCATAATTGCACTTTCTGTTCCGTTTAATCAACATTTTGTTTCGAATACTAGAATACATATCCTGAATTCTGGAAGCAAACGAAGTTTCACAAACTGAATAGAAAAAGCGGGTTTGCGTAAGAAAACGAGGGTGAAGTTGACGGAGCTCGTGTGACCAAAGACCCTCGAAAGAGAAAACGCGCTGAGATGCATCCACTGTTTTGGAGAGCTCTGCAACCACTTGGGGAGGAAGAGCGTTTGGCATTAGAGTTACTTTAAATTCCCCGCGTCCTTGCCCTTTTCCTAAGGTAGACACTGTTGCGGAAGTGCATCGTGAAAAATTCAAGACCAGCGGCAGGCAAAAGCAGTGCTCAGACATACGGCTGAAGTTCCTGACAAGAGAGAAGACCGCAGTGGATGCCAGACTCTAGATGGAGGAACCGAGAGGTGCCATTCGAGTGGAGACGTTGGGAGCCACGGAGTGGGAGGGAGGGAGGGAGGGAGGGAGGGAGGGAGAGAGAGAGAGAGAGAGAGAGAGAGAGAGAAGTGTCGCGTGTCACGGCAGGATGCTGCGGGGACGAGCGAAACACAAGACTTTGTGGAGAGCGGGAGCGGGAGGGGGCGAGAGAAGAGAATTGAAAGGCCGAGAATAGCTGGGTGGGTGCGAAGAGACACCGAGCCGGTCGCCACAGCCGGAGGAGACGAGAGGCGCCTGAAAGAAAGGAGGCTCTGCTGTAAGGGACGGCGGGACCCTGAGGAGGACGGGGACACGCAGCTACTGAGAAGAACAAGAAGATTAAAGTGGACAGACGGAGCACAGATGACGAATAGGTTGTCGAGGGTGGGTAGACGGTCTGAATGTAGCAGACGAGGAATGCGGCGAGACCGTTGAGAGACAAAAGGGGAGCAGTGCCGGTAGGAACGTCTGTGAAAAGCACGAGATGTGAAGGGTGGAATAAAGAGCGCGGACGATTCTGGCAAGTGGAAAGAGAGTAGTGAAAGGAATGTATGCACCTTGAAAATGCGTCAGTGAGCCGGTCGCAGCTAGTTACCATGACCCACAAATTCGGCCAGCACGTCTGAAATTCTGTGAGAAGCGCACAAAGGTTTGGTTTGCAGCGTACCTGCGTTTGGATTCGCGCCCTTAATAGTTATTTATGTACCAAGGGTGTTTTAAGAGTTCCCGTCTGGGGGCTCGAGTGGCTACAAAAAAGAGTTTAAGAGTTCTCGTCTGGGGGATCGAGTGGCTACAAAAAAATTCTCGGGCTTTTTGTCTCGCGAGATTATTATAACCAGTTAATGCCCATGGTACATAATATATTTTATTTTTTACCTAAATTTAATGATTCAAAAGTACATATTTACTAATTATCCGTATGTTAACTTGACTCAATTTTTCTTTTGGCAATTTACCTCCCATAAATTATTTTCATAATTCCCTCCATACGCGAACATGTAGCTTCATTCAACTGTTTTTCGATTTCTCTCGTAACCAAGATTCTCTCGATCCACGGACATTATGCAGAGTTTATCGAAGGCAATAACAACCAATACCATAACAGTAAAAAATAAAATTCATTTAGGTGTTTTGTTGCATTGTCCTCATGAGCTTCGTAAACATGCATTTGCCATTTGCATGACGACAAGAAACTGAATAAATGAATTATTTGATATGCAATACAAGACGTGAATAGAAAGATGTGAAGCTTTTCAAGGTAGAGAAAAGAATTGTCTATTATCAATTTATATATTCCTTGCATAGATAATATTGACAGCAGTTGCTATCGTTGAAATTCAAATGATACGTAAAATCTATGCCGACATGATAACAACTTGTCTGGCCAAATCTGTCAAGTGTATAGGCCACAGCATTTATCGAGTCCGTTGAAAATAATCAGCCTTAACACATTTGGTTATACGTTAAAACACTGAATGTGATTAGCTGCAAAAAATACAGAACCTATGAGAATAACATGTTCAGAGATTTTCTACGTCATTTTATTTTACAGAGTTCTGTGTTCTTCAGTTACATTTTACAGGCATCTGACGAAAATTAGAGTAGAAAGGACCAATGGCCCTTGTCTCAAACTGTATGAATTGATAGTATTTTATTTGCATTCCGAAGTTTCGTCCAACTAACATTAACCTCTTCAGTGACTCGTGGCATTAATGTAGAAAGATCTTCATTTCTACATCAATTTGAAAAAATTAAAAAAAAGTGTATGCAACCAAATCACGAAATTGGAAGAACTGTAAACTTAAGTGGATATTGTAGTTCTTAATGTTGTACCATATTGAACGAAAAGTATGTTAATATTAACATAATGTTAATATGTTTTGTTTTCATAAATATCTGACGTATTAATGTAATTTAAATGGAATAAAATAATATGCATTGGAAATTTCGATTAAAATACTTTCCAAAAATTGACTGCCAAATCTTTAATGATTACTTGTCATTGTTGCAATTCCATCGTTGATAGAAAGTGAGCTACTCATTCCCACTACATGAGTTTTTAAGCGGTGATATAGTTTCCACGCGAAGGAATATTTCTGAGCAAGTTCCCCGGGCCCTGTTGATTGTGCGGGTTAGAAGGTGGGCCGAGAGCGTGGTGGGCGCCGGGGCTGGAGGGGTGCAACGCCTCCGCAAGTGCCTGCGGGCGCGTGTCTTGATGAGACGCGACGGCTTGCGCGCCACACGCCGCAACGGGGCGCGGCGCGGCGCTGAGGCGGAGGCGGAGGTGGCGCGGAGGTAGAGACGGTGGTGGAGGCGGAGACGGTGGTGGAGGCGGAGACGGTGGTGGAGGCGGAGACGGTGGTGGAGGCGGAGACGGTGGTGGAGGCGGAGACGGTGGTGGAGGCGGAGACGGTGGCGGAGGCGGAGACGGTGGCGGAGGCGGAGACGGTGGCGGAGGCGGAGACGGTGGCGGAGGCGGAGACGGTGGCGGAGGCGGAGACGGTGGCGGAGGCGGAGACGGTGGCGGAGGCGGAGACGGTGGCGGAGGCGGAGACGGTGGCGGAGGCGGAGACGGTGGCGGAGGTGCGGGCGTGGGCATAAGCGGAAGCGTAGACGTACGCGGAGGTGGAGGTGGAGGTGAAGGCGAAGGCAAAAGCGTAGACATAGGCGTACGCCTAGACGGTGCAGGAGGAGAAGGTGGAGCGAGAGGCGGAGCGGGAGGCGGGGCGCTCTTATCCGGAGCCCACCACCCATTGCCTGCTGTCTGCCGCCCGCCACCAGCCCCGGCCCCTTGACTCATTAGAGCACCGGCGAGGCGCTCTCGTGCGGTTCGCCGCCTCCTTAGCGGCCACGCCCCTTCCCAGGGCTCCCTCCGCCCCGCGGCCTCCATCCCACACCGCCCGCCCCGCCGCGCCGCCACGCGCATGCCTGCCTCCTTCGAACCCCCGCTGCACTCGGCGCTCAAAAGATCCTTAGAGCACGTTCACAATACTTCATTTTCTCCTCTCCGCATTCCTAAGGTTACTTTGTTTTAACTGTCGTTCTCTCCCTCTCGTCCTGGTAGTCCTTTTCATTCAATTCAGCATTTCTCTATACTTTACGGGAGGATACATTATTTATATTTATTCTTCACTTTATTCTATAGCTAGACAATTGTGTTTTCCTTCGACTTTCAACGTCGCCCTTCAACTTTTCTCATCATTCTCAACTCTTCGTTTCTTTCATTTCTTTTTACTCATTTCAGTTTCACTTCTAAACTATTTTTACTCTTATCTACTTCTCGTTCCCAATTGCTCTTTCTTCTCTCTTCCTTTCTCTTCGTTTCTTCGCTGCTGCGACCGCTTCTTCCGTCGCGTCGTCGCCTTGTCATGCGCCTCCTCGCCTCCACTTCGCCCGAGCCGCGTGGGACGCGGTTACCCCGCTGCAAAGCAGGCATTTCCCGCCCCACCGCCTTGCATGCCGACGAGATGGCCTGTTTGGCTGGCGCTTCACGATCTCGGGCGATGTTGGCGCGGTTTTGCAATCAGCCCGTGGGAGGCGCCCGGCGCGGCACGCGTGCCCCGGGGCGCCCGCGCTGCCCGGAGCCGCCCACGCTCGCGCCGTCGCCCGCCGACGTCGCCCACGCCCCCGCTGCTTGTTGACGCTCGTCACCGGCCTTCTGTTCTCTTGCTACTGGCCCTGTTGTCGCGGTGGCCCTCGTCACCTTCGTCGCCCATGTCACCCTCGTCGCTAACTGTCGTCTTCGTTGACCTCATCACACTCTCGTCCTCGTCCCCTCGTCACGCTCGTCACTCTTTGTCCTCATCATACTCCTCGCCTATGCTGCCCTCGTCACGCTCATTACTCTCGTTGTCTTCGTCACACTCGTCACCTTCGCCACCCTCGTCGCGTTCGTAACCCTCGTCGCTTTTGTTGCGCTCGTCACCCTTGTTGCGCTCGTCACTCTCATTGCTCTCATCACACTCGTCGTCAATGTCGCCCTCGTCACGCTCGTCACTTGTTTCCGTCATCACGCTCGTCGCTCTCGTCTCGTTTGTTGCTCTCGTTGCCCTGGTCACTCCCATCGATGATATCGTTGGCCCCGTCGGTGTCGGTAACTTCGTGACCCTCAACTTTCGCCTTGCTCGCGTCGTCCTTTACGTCCCTCGGCCAGTCACGTCCTTAGCCACCTTCTCAGTAGCTTTCAGTCGTTCCGCGTCGATTTCATCATTCCGGTCACACTCTCTTGAATTTCTTCTTTCTCGCGCCTCCGTCTGCTGTTGTCACCCATCGTTGTTTCTTATCGTTGCCTTGGTCTCTCGCACGCCGTCAGCACATGCTGTCACTCGTCACTGTCCCCTTCACCGTCTCCCGCGTATAAAAGGCCAGGTGCGCTCCAGTGTCGTTGCGTGGTTGTGCATGCAGGCGCGTTTGCGCGGAGACAAATTTCTCACGTGTTTCATTACCGGTCCTCCTGATTAATTAGGGTTTGGGGTCTTCTAAAGCGACTTCTGAGAATGAAATATGAACGAATACGAACGTAAGAACCCTAACATCTGCTCGGATGAATGAGGAAAAGCGAAAGTATCTCCATGGTCTCGTCGGTTTCACCTAGCTCTTGTATTAATTTTATTAGTTCATGATTCAGTAAGAAACCGATATTAATTCTAAGTACAATTTGTTTGGAAATAATCATGGAGGAAAGGTCCTGAAATAATTAGATAATGGTTTAATACAACATGCAAATAAATATAATTTCAACGTAAACTTTTGCTGAGACTAGTATTGAACTTCTAGGAATAATTCTTACGTAAGCAAATAATTTAATTATCTTTAATATATAATATTTACTTCACTAATTCTCCCTTAAAGTTTTGAAACGATCAGCTAGCATTATGATTTAAATGTATTGTTTTTTTAGAACTGTTTTCTTTCGTAACATGCGAAATAATGTGCATTTAATGTTATGTATAAACTGGTATAAACGTTAGTTCGTGCAAGTGCATGCTTTATCTGTTTATAAACAGGGAACAGAAATTCTTATATCTGGAACACCTCTGAACAGTTACTGAAATGATATATAGTAAGATCAATTTCAAGAGTGCTGCCTCCGGGAGAAGAGGTGGGATCAATAAATCGGATAAATAAAACGGATCAATAAATGTTGGTACTTCAACAGCCCATACCCATAGAAAGCATGTGAAGAATTTCAGAGTTGAAGGAATATTAATAAAAACAGTTTCCAGGGATCTATGACATTTAATATTCTGTGCTATTTTTAACGATTTTTTATTGTTCCAAGGTAACTAAAATATTGATAGGTTTAGTGTGTAGTCTTTGAATTAGATTATTCTCTAGGACAATCTCTTTTTATGATTGGAATAGATCCAACATGATTTTTTTAAATATAGAATCTAGGTCGTGAATTAATTTTTAATTGAGTTTTAACGTCTTATTTGTATAATTTCTGCGTTTTCTTTTAACATTAGATATTATTTTCAGGCCCACATTTGTTATTACAGCATATTTTACCCAGTATAAGCATAACTGACAGTAACTCCGAATAAGAAAACATTAAGCCGATTTAGCGCGCGCGGTGTGGCAAAACGGAAGCTAATACGGCGTACTTGAGGGCAAAGGCGAGACCTTATTAATTTCGAGCTGCTCGCGCCCTGCCGCCACCGACAGACAGAACGTCGTCGCCGCCGTTCAGCCCTAGACGACGCCTCCCCAATCCCTCTTCGTTCCCCTCCCCCGCGCCGCGCCGCTCCCCTCTCTTGCCAACGGACAAGCGCTTTTATTAGGTTATAAGTCACTTCCTGAAATTAGTTGGTTTGAGCGAGAGAGCAGGCGTCTTTAAATATTTTACGGCTTTAGGTCCTTTGCATCTCGCAGACGTGGCACGGAAGAAAACTGCATCAAGAGCTGAAACACGAAGTTTGCGAAAATCGATGAAAAATTTACGTTCAAATGGGCAATACTGCTTGGAAGGCAGTGTGGTATTGGAGAATGTGTAGCGAAATTGAAACTGAGTGTGTTATTGGTGCTTCGTGTGTTTGCAAGTAAAGAAAACATTTTTTATTATCATCTGTTTGGCATTCTTAAGCATGAAATTTAAATATGCTCCAATTTGTTCTAATTTATTCTTGATTAATAATTTGGGGCATATTTGATCAAAATTTTCAATAATTTTGATGTGAGACAATAAAGGATGCAATACCTTTTTTAACTCTTATTTTTCTTTCTTTTTTTTGACTTTCACAATAGTTAATTTCATAGATATATTACATCACATGTACTTATGACTCAAAGCGTGCCGCCAAATCGGTCAACAATGAAACATTGTTTCTGAGAATCTTGACGTCTTTCGATCATTTGAGATAAAGTTTCTCATTTTGCATATTTGAAATTAATTGTCAGTAAACCTACAGCAGGGAACAAAGCAATTTGTAAATCTGTGTCGTGTGATATATTTATGAGGATTAGATACTTTCTAGAAGATCGCGCAGGTTTGCGGGAACAAATTCGACAATCCGCGAAATTCTACGGTAACAATTCCGCCGCTCAAACTGCGTTCCGGTCTCGTAGGTTTTAGTTGCCTGTCAATTAGTGTTTGATGTAAATTACGTCAGACCCGATCATTCCGATAATACTCGCATAGAGAGACGCAAAATCATTAGCCACAGTGCGGATGTTGGAAAATACGTTTGGTTTTAAAAACTGCAGTCCCTTGATGCCCGACATAACCACAAGTGAGATTTGAATAATGGACCGGGTCCCGTAGCGATCCCAGTAAGCTCCATTAACCGTGCAGGCGGGGGGGGGAGGGTATCGGGTCTCGGAAATGGAATTCCGATTTGTTTTACATGAAGTTGCGGTATCGCGAAGTGCACCACGCGGTCGGGAGCCGCCCCAACCCCGAGAGTGGGCGGTGGCGGCGGGGGCGTGGCGTGCCTGCCGGCGGCGGCGGCGGCGGCGGCGTTCGACGCACCCGGCCACAGCCGCCGAACAGCGCCGCACGGCCGTCTGTTTCCCCGATACACGCGGCGCGGCTCGTCCCACGCCTTCCGCCCCACCCCTCGCTCCTCACACCACGCCACGGTCCTCGCTGCGAACACTAGTGCTGTCGAAATTCTGGCCATAGCTCTGGTAAACCTATTGCCTCGGTGCCAAATTTTGTTTGTCAGAGTTTACGCTCATATTTGTTTTATTAGTAGCGTAATTTACTGCAGAGGTTTCTATGAGACAGAAATCCTGCTGTTCTGATTTTCTTTAAGTATTGTTTGGTACGTTCGCGTGTTATTACTAACACACGTCGAAAGTGTTCATGATACGTGTGTGAACCATATAAAGTGATTTTGGTATATGAAATTCCAAATATGTGTTATTAGTGTCTTTATGCATCCGCTTTCATACAATTTTTTGATGTATTACAAAAGTTTTACTATTTAAAATACGGCATAAAATACGCCTCCATTAATTTTAAGGCAGAAATGATGTTTACTATCTAAGCATTTTCTAATTTAATAGCGCATCATCTTGTATAGCTAACAGGTTGATTGTCCTAATAAAAACGAGAGTAATTTTTCAATAATTTTTACGTAGAAAATAAAAATTTATTACAGCACCATAATATCAGATATCCATTAGTTACACGTCATGTTACGAAACATCCATAAATTTTCTGAGAATCTGCATTGTTTCACTTCTTTGAATCCCAGCCAGGATTTCGTGGCACGTGGCTCGCTTCCCACCGTGATTCTGGGGCGCCTTCACACACACACATTAGCTTTATTCAGTGTGCGAAAGGTGCTCGTCGCGGCGGGCCATTAGCTGAACTGCCCTTTGTAGAAAACGTCTCCGGCGGATTGACAGTGATGGATGCCGTCAACGCGAGTTTTAAACGCGTGAAGCGCTTCGAAGCAGCAGTGACGTCCGTGTCACAAGCGACTCGACGGTCGGCGGCGAAGTGAAGTGAGATCGTAAATGCTCCGCCTAGCGATCAAAGCAAAACGTTCGGGAAATACGTTATTGTCATATGTTTGGTATTTAGTTTTCTGAATAACGCTGAGTGAAAGAAAAAAACAAGCTCGAACAGAAATTGCATCTGATCCTTAGTCATTCGAGTTACTGATCTAGAGACGTCATGTACGTCCCAGTAGTTTATGAAGTCACTATTTCCTATAACGCGGGTGTTATTTTCATTTACCTAAAATCAAGATGAGAAACAGTACTTCTAATGTAGTTGTATAAGAATAACACACCACCTTTTGTCGATTTATATCATCCTCCGAAAGCTCTATAGATCGGGATGAAAATTTCGAGTTTGGCTTTGTGTAAACTAGAGAAACGTACACAAAGAACTTGGGGATAAAGGAAAATACGTAGAATCCTTCAATACGGTAGTGAACTAGTAGGGTTTTGTCTTTGAATAATTTGTTAAATATATTTTCTAGATCGCATGCAATCAAATTCCCAATTTATGTTAATATTTTTCAATACTTATCTTGATATAAATAATTATCATTTAATCAACATGCTATTAGAATGTAAATACCTGATAATGAATACGTTTCCATTGTATTATGGCATTTGTTAATTTTAGCAATTGTGTTTACCACTTTCGAAATTTATCAAGAATTAATTTTTTAGGAGTTCCCTTTTAATTAATTTACTTGATTTGTAATGAAGCATGTATTGAAACAATGTGCTACAAAATGAAATACACTTTCTTTCAATTGACATAAAATATTATCCAATAATGTATTTCAAGTATTTCAGCAGAAATCTACAGTAGATTCTCATCTAATATGAATATAAATCATAAATATATTTGAACATCCCACGTATTAAACACTTCCACAAAACTAAATCATAGTTTTCGTGAATTATTATTTTCCAATTTTGTAGTCCTCAGTAATTTCTCTTCTAACAATTCCTTGACTAAGCACTTGCTCTGTACTAAGATCAGTTATTATTTGCTTACTATATGCCAATTATTGAGCGTACCGATGTCAAATACTCTAAATTTTATTTCAGCATAAGAAGAATTATCTGATAAACAAAATATTATTGTTTAACATTCAAATCTTAAGTACAGTGTATTCATCTATGTTCTCATGCAATTATGAATTAGTAATGCAACTGCATGTCTCTTAAATTAAAAATTGAGGAGAATATGCACGAATCTCGCAAACACAAAAATTATATTTCTGTTTACATCGCCCCGAGAAAATTTTTCAGCGCTAGCGTTCAGATTCACATGCATGAACGTTATGTGCTTTTATTTGGTGAAATTCTTGCGTTTATGTGGCGCTTTTCGACATTTTCTGCGAACTTGCAGCGTGCCGCAGTGGGAATTCTACGTTGAAAAGGCGCCGAGTGGGATGCTGCCAACCGACGCCTGACAGACCCTTATGCAAATCAAGATGGATGCAACACATCAACGCTCTGCGGGTTGCATACCACTCCTGCGCGAACAAGGTTCAAATTGAATTCGTAGGCGGTGACATTCTCTGTGTTTTCGCATGAACTAAACGTCGTTATTGCGGTGGGCTCAACATATAAATGGAGATATGAAACAACTCGTTGTTTCTTCTCGCCTGCTTTTCAATAAACTGAATAATTCAATACAGCTGTTCAATTAAAGTACATGTTAAATTTTCGGGCGTGAACACCAATAACAATTACGTTTCAGCTAAAATGAATGTGAAAACGTGCGAGTAGTTATTATCCTATGAATCTTTTGTGTTTCCTGAAGATTTATTTTTCCGACCTTTTCATGTCGCTGTGTTGGAATTAACGGGGGAAAATGCAATTTATACCGTGAGGAAACAAAAGATCACTAATGTTTCGGTGTTGCATGATGCGCTTGCATTTGTATAGAATTAGGAGATTTATCAAAAAGAATTCAAAAGTGCTATACAAATAAAAAGCATTTTTTTCTATCAACGAATAAAAATATATAATAGTTCAATAATAGTTAATTTATATCTGGTTATTTTCTATAAAGAATTTTGTACTTATTGTAATTTTGTTAGTCAGCTTGAAGGATTTATAAAAGTTAAATTTGTATTGTTAATACTAAGTGATTGCCGGTCAAATGAGTAAAAATACATTTTCAGGTAAATTAGCATAATGTAAATTGTTCTAAATTTGATTACATAAAAAGAGGCAAAAGTATATTAATGTTTAAGTTAGTAGTTAATATTATTAAGTAAATAAAACAAACTGTTAATTCTCTTTACTCTTCCTATAAGGACAAATCGAACATTTTGCCATTTTTACTAGTATCGATAAACTTGATTATCTACAAGTACTGTTTTATAATTGCCTTCTCACATAACGCATCTCAATAATCAAGCGTTATTTTCATTCATTATATTCATATCTGTGAAATGAATCAGTCTGATGAGCCATTGAAAAGATCGCCGTGCTCTGTTAGATAGTTCCTCACAAGCGAGTAATATCTTTACATTGTAAGATTTGTTATTGAAGACCCTTCTGCGTCGTGTCTAAATGACTATAATGGTAATATGGAGGATAAAATTGAAGGCTTCAATTACGTACTCGCGACAGTCGTTTGACAGCTAGATGCAACTTGCTGCAGTTTCTAATTGTAACACAAAAAGAATGCCAAAAACGTTCGCGAAAGAAGTTATTAAGCTATATTACATATATAAGCATGATGGAAAATTATAATAAAAGAATATTAATGAACTTATTTGACTTGTAATAGAGAAATAAATAGAATATCGACAATTTTTGCTTAAAATGAAACAGCGGAAAAAGCGTGGAGACACTGGACAACGGCGGGTTAATTCCAATAAAGTATACATCCATTTTGTGATATGTGTGTATAATGAATACGACAAGAACAGTAGTAACTCCCACATTTGCATCATAATCAATTTTAAAACTTGTATTTGCATAACATTACAGAATAACCCTACTCATGTTTATTATCCTCCTTCTACTTTAAGATTATAGGTAGAATTTAAGGTAATAATATTGGAACAAAACATCAAAAGTATTAAACATATGTGTTATTATTGAATAACGTATACGTAGAAATTGTAATAAACGAGTCTATTGCCTTTGAATACTCAGTTTAAAATAGAGTACCAAAATATTTAAATAATTACGTTGGGTATATAACTTTTTATTTCATTCCACTACTGGAATACATTAAATTATCCGGATTATGCACTTGCAATATAAATTAAATACAACGTATGGAAATTGTAATTTATGTATCAAGGACTAAATTTGAATGTTTCTGGAGAAAGAACTCACCGTGGTGGAGCGCAGCGGATACAACTAATTGTTTCCTCGAAATGTGAACGTGAATTTTCCTGTAACTATTGCTGTCATATCGTCGGTTGACGTCATGCTGTTGATCTTTGGTTGTCGAATTTACTGACCAGTGTTTGGAGTTCTTCTGAGCACTATGTCTGTATTTATTTCGAATTGGTATGGTAAAAAGGTTTTACCTGCCTAGTGCGGGAAACTTCAACTTGACAAACTATTAGCAGTGCAGAAATGTCTGCTCTAAAAGGCAAGTACACAACATAGCAATATAGTTCTTTCAGTAATCAATACAGACAGGACATTTTTTAAGTAACCAGTAGGAATAAATGGTACATACTTAATTTGTTAGTATGAAAAGTCTATTAAACATACAAACTAGACATGAAATCAGTCACAATGCGCTAGGTGACGGTAATATGGAGTCATGTCACAGCAATATTTTGTTTACTTTGTTGTTTTTAGTGTTTTTCTTTCTTTACGCTAGGTGTCTCCTAAAATTTTATCTTGCCGTACGTATACAGCAAAGTAACATTTTTCGATCAATAAACACTCAACGTAAGTGGTAGATGAATTATAAAAAATATTATTCAGTCATTTCAGTTTCATTTTATTGCAATAAATGGCAGTGTGAAACCCACAAGCAGCCGTCTTCTCTCAATAGTTCACAATTATTTTCTTTAAACGACAGATAATACGAATTTTCTAGGCAACCAGAAAATTTCCTTTGTTGCCATTTTTTAAAAATTTCTTTCAGCACTCTTGGATGTGCTTTTAAGAAACTAGTTTGAACACCATGACTTGGCGGAGCACTCGTCGTAAAACATTAGGTTGCCGTAAATAATTTGTTACCAAGACGTACCAGGAGCAGTAGCTCAGTGCATCAACTGATGTCACTGTAGCTTCTCTGACCCAGAGGTCTTAGGTTCGAGTCCTGACGGCGGTAGGATTTTCAATACTAGCTTTTCAGCTAGTTCGAATTCAGTCACTGTCTGGAGGAGAATTCCAAAGGCCGGCTGCTCTGATCGGTAGTTTTCCGTGGTTTCTCCGATCGACACCAGGCGAATGCTGGAGCAGTACCCTACTAAACGGAACACGGACCGCGCGCGATCTGTCCTTCCTCTTCCTTGTCCTATCCTCTCCCCTTACACACACACACACACACACACACTTACACTAACATGCACTACACTACCACATATTCCGGGAGACCAGTCGGGAGCTTAGAGTTTGTCCCGGCTGGGGCGGTGCCCCGCTGGTGGGAGAGTCCTCGTTAAAGGGAAACCCCACTAGCCGACGGTAGGTCAGCGCCGGATCTCGCCATCTAGCGAGGGAAGATCACCGCCATCTCCCGAGAAAAAAACATACACTACACTGACGGGACTAATAACCAAAACAGTTGACGCGCCCTGAAACACGAAAAAATCAATCAATCATTACCAAGTGACAAGTGCTTACAGTAACACACTCTCGCTCCGTTCCTGATTGGTTGGTAGAGCCGGCGAGCGTTAGGGGGCGAGGATGCCGCTCAGCGGCGGAGAAGCCTGAAGATGAGTCGTTGTGAAATAATAAAGCAATGTAGAGGTAACTGGACGGACGATGTGAAAATGCAGTGCATTTCACAAATGCAATGCATTTTGATATTTGAATTTGAAGAAAGGATGGAAAGGCTGGTGCTATCTGTAACAACTCGATTTTGGCGCGGTAGGCTTCTAGTGATAAAAAGTGGATCCAAACGACTTGCCGTGACACGAAGCATACAGGTACGAGAAGGCGAATAATTACGATGAAGCAGACAGTCACGAGGACGACAAGATGTGTCAGGAGGTGTTGGGGAAAATATATATAATGGTCGGAATCGAACGAAAGGATGACTCGAATAATGGACTAGAAGATGTGGCTCAGGTGTCTTTGCAGTACCTATGGCCGGGAGGTCCTGGGGTTTTGAGTCCTGACGGTGACATGATTTTTGACACTAACCAGATAGCAAGGTAGAGTTCTTTCGCTGTCAAGAGGAGAATCCTACCGGCCGGTTGCTCTGATCAGTAGTTTTCCATGGTTTCTCTGATCAACACCAGGCGAATATCGGACGAGTACCCTACCAAACGAGCCACGGGCCACATGCAATATTTACTTTTCGTTTCTTGTCCTATCCTCACCCCTTACACACACTTACACTTACCTCCACTACACTACCACACATGCCAGGAGATCGGTCGAAAGCTTAGAAAGTGTCCCGGCTGGAACGGTACCCTGCTACTGGGAGATATCTGGTTAGGGAAAACCCCGCTAGCCGACGGTAGGTTAGCCCCGGATTTCGCCATCCATCAGGGAATGATCACCGTCACATCCCGAGGAAAAACTTGTACTACACTTACGGAACGAATGACCTTAGCAGCTGACGCGCTTGAAAACATTAGTAATAAATCATCAAATGATGGCGAAGAGTGTTAGTATTAGATCGAAGGCAATACCGGTAAAGAACGAGGGAACCTATAGGCCAGAAGTGGCCTATGGGGTGGACGCCAGTGAGTTTCGGCGGGTTCATAGAGGAGTCGAGATGGTAAAGGGGAGAGCTTAACGTTTTGTGTAGATAATCGCATATCGAGCTAGACTCTTCTGCTCCCAGTGCTGCAGTGGAGGGGTTGGAAGTTTACGTGGAGAAGATTGGCAACGCTGGCCTGTGTGTGCGTGGAAGGATGGGGAAGATAATTGGCAACGCGCCGGCTCGTGGGGATGTCGCCAGCGACGGCGATGCGCTGAAAGCAACTTCCGCCACCCCTCCACATGACCTGCCTCTCCCTCCCTCCGGCGTCCCCAGGCTCAAAATGGGTTCGAATCTTCCCAATGCCTCGCTGCGCCAGTTTGGACTTGGATGTTATGAATGGCTGGCGAGGCGACTTTGTTGATTGCATCGCACTGGGGTGTCGGTTATTTATGAGTTCGCTGTAAGCGCAGGTCGTAACGGATAAACGTAGTTTTTGCAATAACCCATCGAGAAACGGACGACTCCAACAATTTCCTCTCCAGAGATCCTACTTTAGATCCACGTCACAGGCATATTTTGGACTCGAGTTTAATTGTCTGTTTGTGAAAATTCATTTCTGATTGGTCTCTCTAGAAAAACTACATGATTCCTGGAACATTAATTTGCCTGTAATTAGAACTTTGAAACAAAGGTTTTCACTATTACTCTTCAGCGAGACAAGAGGCAATAACTTTTGTTTAATGAATATGTAAAAGAGTAAAGCTTCTTTATTTTGAAAAATATTTCTCATAATATTTTTTCATTCCTGTTTGACGTATTCCACTGTATTATTAATTTTTGTTGACAATATTTATCTGTATACATCACTTACAACATAAATTGAATAATAAACAACTCCAAAGGTTAAAACATGATTTTTTCTCTCGCCGAAGTATTGCTATTTTCAGCCGGTGATTGACTTGCACGCTTCTATGGATAGTAATTTCTGAATAAAAATGAAATAATTACCACGTGTGCCAACTGAAGGAAAAGTTGAAGTTGTGTTACGTATTTTTTCTAAACTTTAGCAGGTAATAATATTCATTAAATTAAATGAATTTCTTCCGCAAATATTACAGGATATACCTTTGACAGAAGCTTCCGGTGATGTATTAGTTACGTTGTTATTAAAGAAATAATGAACATGTATGAAATACTGCTGTTAAAAAATTGAATTAATGTGCTTTGAATTTTCAAAATTACTCTGCAAATTATTCGCTGATTTAGGTATAATAAATGCGAAGTTTATTAGTAGGTCCTGCGAATGGAATGTAATTCGAGAGAAATTCGACAAAACACACCAGAAGATTGGAAAGTAAGCGTAATGAGCAATAATTAAAACTAAAAGCAATATATGAAGCAACGTCAGAGTTGTGGTTAACATTTTCCAATATCGTGGGAAGTCAGAATTTCCAGCACTGTTCGCATGGTCAGTGAGAGATTTTGTTTTCTGAAACACCAGTGTATTTTCGAAAAAAATCTATCGAATTCATAATAAGCTATGAGCTAATATTAATTAATATTTTTGAATTTCTAGAGGGCAAATATAGTTTTTGAGTTAATTCAAAAACTTAGTAAAGGGTGCCTAAAAATAAACTTTTAAGTAGAAATAATAAACAGATTTTAGATTACAAAAACTGTTTATTTACACAGTTTACACGCAGTATATATTTCTTTCTTTAGAATATAGTATGTAATTTATCGTGTAAAATAATGATACATCTAGGGAGTTAAACTGCACAATTTCCCATAGATCATTTTTGCTTTCGACATTACCTTTATATCAGAAAATATGCATTTCCAGTTCACAACACTAATAGAAAATAAAACTGAAACACCATAAACAGATTCATACAAAAAGATTGCCAAATTCCAGATGTCGCTGGCTCTTTTCTTTTCTTTTCTCGTTCACTGGAATTACAACCAATACAAACTTGCCAAAATATCACCTTCTAAAATCCTATACTTTGACACACACACACACACACACACACACACACTTCCGAGGCCATTGGCAATAGAAAATAGTACGCTTCCCTTTGAAAAATAGCAATTTAACAAATTAGACACTTCTTTTCCATGCTAACTCTAGCAATATTCCCATTTGGAATATATTTTACAAAGAAATGACATTTCGATTTATTTTTCAAAATGTTCTATCATCACAAAATATTGTCTGTTGTAGCAGATGACCACTTAGACCTGGACGCTAATTTCATTAATCCAGAATTCCTAAGTAATACGAATACAATTAATTCAACTGTACGTCCCATTCAGTGCTACCGTTGCCATGACTTTGGACACAGTAGAAATAACTGTAATTACCAAGTTTCGTGTGTGTCCCGTGCAATAAAAAACACCTTTCAGCAAACTGTCCATCAAAGAAATCAACTCCTACTTGTATGAATTGCATGGGGAAGCACAGGGCTGATCTTAGGTCAAATGAATGTACATATTACAGGAAAATAAGCGAAAATAACAGTAATAATGTAAAATATAGATCATCAGATCCCAGATCCCACCAATCACGCACGCCATCACCAAATCATGACTCAACAAACTTTCCATTCTTGCCCACTACAAACAATATTTCTAATTTCACTAAGAGTAGATCATCACAATCAACCAACCCTATTACAATCACCAAACACACAATCAATTTAACCAATACAACAATAACTCCTCCATTACCAACATCGCTCAATTCATCACCAATCACGTAGTCAACCTCATCAACTCCCTAATTCCAACAATAATACAAAGCATTCAGAACTCCATCGCCTTCACAATTAGCAACAGTTATGGAAGATTCACACCATAAAGCATTAATCATCCTAAATTGGAATACAAATGGAATCGTAAACAAAAAAACGAAATTAGAACATTTTCTACAGGCAACAACGATATATTTCGCATGCATTACCGATACTCATTTAAGGCCAAGAAGCAAAACATTCACCATTCGAGGATTCCAAACCATCAGTAATGACAAACGAAAATGATAGAGGTGGTGTATTAATTCTGATTAAGTATAGCATTCAACAGCACCAAATAACCTTGTCACATACTCCAGATATAGTAACAATCGTGATAAATGTACCATATAACAATTATGAAACGTTAACTATAGTCACTACGTATAAACCACCCAACATAAAAGTCAATACTACCTCTGTCAATAAACTACTTGAATTGTCAAATCTATTTATCATATCAGGAGATTTGAATTCAAAGCATTTTGCATGGGGATGTCGGACCACAAACCCGGCCGGCGAATACCTAAACAGAATACAAAACATTGCAGCTTAACACACTAACCCATTTCCCATATTATTCCAACAAAAATCCAGATATATTAGTTACAGCAGTATCAAATTTGAAAGATCTATTCTACTCTACAGTTCATCATGAATTAGACTCAGACCATATACCAGTTGTTATAACATTTAAACTAACAAATCCTCCATCTTCTTCCCCTCTCACGCTGAACACTTACAATTTAAACTGAAAATATTTTAAAAAATCTGTTGAAATTCCAACATTTCAAACCCTTAATTCTTTTATTGAAATTAATCAAGCAATCAGTGAACTAAATAATACAAAAATAATTAAAACATTCAATGACTCTCAAAATACAATTACAAATGTTACAATGACTCTCAAATACAATTAGACATCAGAAAGAAACTAAGAAAACTATACTCCCAATATTACTGAGTTAAGAAAAGTTAAAAATAAAACCAGAAGGCTTTCAAACACCCTAAAACTCCCAAAACTAAAAAAGAACTAAATTATCTAACTAATATCTGCAAAAATGCAATGAGTAAACACAACCGAGAAAAATGTAATCAATTTATTGAAAGACTAAATACTAGAAGCAATTCAATGTGACAATTTACAAAGAAATATTTAGGGAGAAAGAATAGCATTCTTCTACTGTCAGCTGATAATGAAAAAAAATATTCACCCACGGAGAATGCCGAAATACTAGCAGGACTAATCTCCAGGACATGACCGAATTAATACTGCTATTCACTAAAGATTTCCGAATAATGTCATCGCATTTTTAAACAATGTATTCAACTCCATACTGAGAACAGGTTATTATCCCCAATCATGGGAACATTCAATAATACATCCAATAGCAGAACCAAATAGCAATCAATCACATGCAGAAATTATAGACCAATCAGTCTTTTACCTATCATGTCAAAAATGTTAGAAAATTTTTTTTTATATTTTTTATATATAATTTCATTCTCGTCAGTCTAAACAAATACATAAATAAAACTAACTCAATTCCACCTCATCAATTCGGTTTCATATCCTATCACTCAACGAAACACCAGGCACTGAGGCTACTGAACACATCCACTCTACTCTCCAAAAGGGGTATCACACCACAATTGTATTTTTTAGATATGTCACAAGCATTCGACAAAATATGGCATCCAGGCCTTTACTTCAACCTAGACCAAATTGGTACGCCAAAGTATTAATTCAAGTCATCAAATATTTCATATCTCTCAGAACTTTCTCAGTAACAGTATACGGTCATTGTTCTAATCCCAGAAAAATTGACGCTGGGGTCCCCCAAGGTTTGTCGCTATCCCCAACCTTTTTAATCACTACTCTGCAGACATTTCTACTTCCCATCAAATAAAGACCGCCGAATTCGCTGACTACACTGGTTAATATATCACCGACACTTCATTACAAACTCACTAATTCCAGCTCCAACGGCATCTAAAGCTGATTGACATATTGGACAAATAACTGTAATATTAAAATTAATCCTTCAAAATTAGCAGCAAAAGTCTTCTCATTAAAAACTTTTGCATATCCATCCCCACTACTTATAAATAATAATGCTATAAATCGGCTCCCAATTACGAAAACAATAAAATATCTTGGATTAAATTTAGATACTAAACTTAAATGGAAACAACACGTTGAGATAAACTCTCAACGGGGAAAAACCCAACTAAGACCAATTAAGACGGTTACTAAACCCATACAACCATCTCTCACTGTCAAATGCACTAACGCTTTACAAGTCACTCATCCACCCGACACTATTATACGCATGTGTGATGTGGATCAATGTCGCCAGAACGAATATCAACAAAATGCAAATATTTCAAAACAAATATTTAAGATTAATAACAAGAGCTCAATTGTTTATTAGCAAAAAACACTACATCTCGAGCTAAACATAAATGAAATATCACTTCATAATTTACCCTTCGTAAAGACATCAACTCACTATAGACTCAGAAAAGATCCCAGATACAAAACCAGAATTAAGAATAGATTCCCGCTCCGTTCTTTCCTTCAGATGCTTGCAAATATTGAATAATTTTGGTGAAGTGCTATTTGTTTCTTCTCCCTATATTAAGATCGGTTTAATACATGTTTATGTACAGAAATTGTATGAGAATCTGCACGAAAACTGTACCGTGTATACCGGATTTTAAGATCTTGTATTTTAATTTGAATGCTATAAATATGTGAGGTTAATTTTGTTTGGCGAAACATTGAATTCATTTATTATGCTTTATTATGAGCAACCTAGATTGAAATTTTCGGCATAAACTGATATTTTTAAATCTTCAATTTTTTTCTGGTAATCGTCTAATACAATTATTTAATTTTCCTCCTTGCATTTCAGTTCTAATTTTCTTTGAAACGTACTACCAAGGAGTTTTTATGGCACATCTCAAAAATGTCCATAATATTTTATCAATTTTACTTCTTGCAGCACCTTCCCAGTCTGGGCAAGCATAACTAAATGTAACTTCACTGTCTGTGCACGTTTTCTCGAGTTCAATGGGGGACGTAGTTATTCAAATTAACGTTCTCCATGTTCTCTCGGCAGAAAGTCGATTCCTTCAAGAAGGGCACGATGAGGGATAAAAGCCAAAATCTGTAGCTTTTCTCCTTGCAAAGAAGTATTTATTCCACGGGAGTTAATATATTGTTAGCATATCAGTATTAGAATATTAGTATTTGCCAAAAACGCTCGTTTCCATCTGTATTCGTTATTCAACTTGTGAATGGGTTAGAGTAGAGATACCAGAATGTAAGAAAACGTGCAGAGAATACACTTCTCCCCATATGTTGCACAGTTTATAATTGTTTCTTGAGGTTGTCTGAACACTGACTTAAATACTACAATTCTACCTTCTATGTTAAGTTTAGAGTGAATATTTATGAGGGAATATAATTTTGCTATTTTTACAAATGTTTTATTGCTATTTCCCCGCTATGATATTTCCACGTGGAATTTTGATTGAGTAGTATATCCAAATATCGCACTGACTAATCTGTACCTTCTCTCGGTAGCACGCCACACACACTTTTTAACAGTTTTTGACGTAAATAAATAAATAAATCTTTTTACTCCATTTTGTTTTCATTTTTAATTTTCAGGCATGGAGTTTACTGTTAGCTGGCCAGCAAATCGGACTATCGACCCAAAATGCCAAATACACACATTCATTTTTTGTTGTTTTTTTATTTATTTCCACAGACCAGCATAACTGCTTTACAGGGATTGTTTACATTTAAATCTCAAATCAAAACACAAAAATAACTAACAAAGAAATTAATTTCATTCAGCACTGACACAAAACGTAGCATTCATAAAATACATTCATTCTTTTATAAATAGAAATAAGGGAAGCCCAACAGGTTCCTCATTATTGTATGTTGTTTCTAAGTAAAATTGAATTTTATTTCTTGTATTGTTTACTCCAATTTATAGGATGTATGGGAGTCAGCAAATCGGATTAGATATTTGTCATATGGAAATCTTTTTCTGATTCGGGATGTTGTTGCTGATGACCCAAGGTTATATGGCCACTTGTAGGCGTATTATGTAGATTTGTGAAGAAGGAATGTGAACGTTTAAGCATTACTTGATGGATAGTTTCTATTTTTAATTCTGAATGTAGTTGAGTGTTTCTTATAAACCAGGGAGCGTTTACAGCCATCCGTAGGATTTTATTTTGGAAGGTTTGTATTTTCTTTATGTTAGTAGCAGAGGTGTTGTATCATATTGGGCATGCGTACATTATAATGGGAAGAACTATTGCTTTGTAAAGGACTAGAGTACATTCTGTTTTGAAGGCGGATTTTCTGTTAATTAATGGATACAGTTTATGAAGTCTTCTGTTTGTATAATTTTGTCGTTTATATGATTAGTCCATGTTAGTCCTGTATCTATTAATACTCCAAGATATTTAATTGGTTTGTTTTTTGGTAACCAGTCAAGTGTTTTATTAAATAGCTTCAGAGGTTTGGGAGTAGTGTTTATTGGTCATAGTGTGAATATTTTTGCTAAACATTTGTTGGGGTTTAATTTTATCTTCCATTTGTCTGCCCATAGTGATATTTTGTTCAGTTATTCTTGTAGATTTTCTGTGACTGTATTTAAACATTTGTTAGAGGTTAGTATTGCACTATCATCAGCAAATAACGCTATTGTAGTGTTTTGGGTTGTTGGGAAATCTGCTGTGGATATGTTGAACAAAGTTGCTGATAACGGGCTACCTTGTGGTACACCTGCTGTGATTCCTTTTTTTATGAAGTAGGTTGAGTTTATTCTTACTGAAAACCTCTATCTTTTAAGAAGCTTTGTATTATTTTCACTAGGTAAAGAGGTAGGCCAGAGTCTTGTAATTTAAATATCAATCCCTAGTGCCAAACTCTGTCAAATGCTCGGCTTACGTCCAAGAATACTGCTAGAGAGTGCTGTTTTTCTTCGAAATTTTTATATATTAGTTCTATAATCCTTAAAAGTTGGTGTGTTGTGGAGTGTTTTTCTTTGAAACCAAATTGGAAAAGTGGTATGTATGATATTTCATTTATGTATTTTAGAAGTCGTTTTAGTATTAGTTTCTCCATTACTTTGGCTATGATGGGGATCAGACTTATGGGTCTATAGTTTTCTGTGAATGCTGGGTTTTTACCAGGTTTTGGTATTGGTATTACTATCGAGTGTTTCCATTTTGTGGGGTAGTACCCAATTCTTAACATTGAGTTGTATATTGCAGTTAAGTAGCTAATTGCTTTCCTATTTAGTTTTTGTAATAGAATAGTAGGTATTTGGTCTATTCCAGCTGATATTTTCCTATTTAGGTTTTTAATTATTTGATAGCTTTCATTTGGTGATATATATTTTACTGGATGCGGAACTGTTGTTAGTTCACAGTTATTGATTTGATTTGTAATGATATTATTTGAATTTGTATTTAGGGCAAAAGTTTCTTGAAAGTGTTCAGCCAATATTTCACATTTTTCTTTTGTTGCAGCTGTTTTATCTAATTTCTTTAGTTCTGGTATGATTGTTGGTTCTTTTAATATTTGTTTTGTAACCTGTCATAAGTTGCTGACTTTAGGATTTATCTTTTTAATGTAATTTCTATATTGTTGGATATATTGGGACCCTTGCGGTACTCTTTAATGCGTAATTTTTTTTTATCACTGTGGTAGTATTTACTTTGACAACGAAGTAGTGTTTTTCAAAAGCATTTAGTTATTTTGTAGAATTGAAAGGACTTTTCCAAATTTTCATTTTATTTAATAAACATGAGTTTAAACGTCTTCGAAGATTAGCTAAACTTTCGTGGCTCGTTAACGCTTTTGAAGACAGGAATAATGGTTGTGAAATCCAAATTGTAATTTGGATATTTTATTATTATCTTTCGGATATTTTTGTAACATCACTTTCTTGCCTTACTTTGTAAAAGGAGAAAGTATTGTAATCTCATTGCGGAATACGGCGAAATTTCGACAGAAAACCCTTATTTCTGGCCCCTAGCAACGAAAAAATAGATAATCCTTGTTCCTATATATAGTAAACTATGAGAAGAAATGAAAGAGGTCATCTTCGACGAAGATGACCTCTTTTATTTGTTCTCATAACAACGTCAACAACACCACATCAGAATTCCCACAATGTAGTAAATTAGTTCCTTTAACGCGAGTATTCAGAATCTAATATTTTGTCGGTCCTTTATACCGAAAAATCGATTCAAGGCAAAACGTCTGTCTGCCCGTCCGTCTGCCCGTCCGTCCGTCCGTCCGTCCGTCCGTCCGTCCGTCCGTCCGTCCGTCCGTCCGTCCGTCCGTCCGTCCGTCCGTCTGTCCAGCTGCATGTCTGTGGTCATGTCTGAACGATTTAAACGCTAGCCTATATTCCCTAATCGATTTAGATGAACTCGAGGCCTTCTGAGTTTAAAACGGATGTTTGGATTTTGGGGGTACTTTACATGAAGCCTCAATAACATTTTAAAAAATTTCTTAAAAAATGTTCCCGTTTTTTTATTAAACTTTGTCCTCGGATATTGTAAAGGATTCTTTAAAAATTTGGGCACATTTAATTTTTATTAAAGTATCAAATTGTCGAAAATTTCAAAAGTTAATTTTTTGGTGTCTTTCTGCAGTATTGAATATAGAGATATTTTAATAAAATCTGTTTTTAAAGATAAATATTGAAATAAGGTCATGAACAATTTTTAGAAAATATGAGTAATTTTAAAGTAATTGTGTGTGAAATACAGGTAATTTGAAACAAAGTTTTTCTCAATTTTTTTTTAAATCTTCACTTTATATTTCCTTCTCCTATCTATTAAAGGACTATATTAAAATTAATGCTTGTTTCTTCTCGGCGAACACTCTATATTTTGCTGTGTGAGGATGCCTTTTTCTATCCAACCCTCTCTCTCTCTCTCTCTTTCTCTCTCTCTCTTTCTCTCTCTCTTTCTCTTTCTCTCTCTCTTTGTTGGGCGTTGTGCGTTTTATTGGAGTAATCCTCCGTTACCAAGTAATCACTATTTTTACTGTTATTGACTAATTACTGTATTTGTCGAGTCTCGTCATGTCGCAGTCAGTCAGTGCCTTTTATCCCTTCGGCCAAGGGCTCGACGCCGACAACTCTCTCGCTTTCACTCCTGTCTTCTATGTAAGAAAACCTTCATCCAAATTGCGTACGTATTTTTCATTGAATGACTTCGTTTATTATGCACTATTGTAATATAAATTTTGAAAGTGGTCAGGCGGAAGAGCAGTAATATAAATTGGTCAGGCTGTATGGCCTGAACCACGCCACCAATAGAGACATTTATTTATTTATTTATTTATTTATTTATTTATTTATTTATTTATTTATTTATTTATTTATTTATTTATTTATTTATTTATTTATTTATTTATTTATTTATTTATTTATTTATTTATTTATTTATTTATTTATTTATTTATTTATTTATTTATTTATTTATTTATTTATTTATTTATTCTCTCGAAAATTGCAAAAAATTTACATTGCAAAAGTACTATATTTAGGATAGGTGTTTTTGAATTAAATGGAATCTTTTCAAAAAGATCAGGTATTTAAAAAAGGTCATGGACAATAATTTGAGAAAACGAGTATTTTTTACGTAATTTCTGCTTGAAGGTATTGCAAATTATAAAAAAAAAATTTTCTCAAAACAGATAAAATTATTTTCTTTATTTCTTTCCACGGATAGAACAAGGGCGTTTAAAAGTTTGTTGGAGGTATAATTTTCGTTGAATTGTGGACTTTTGGAAATTGCAAATAGAAATTGCTAATTAAAAATAATGCAAGAAAGTATGTACTGTGGTAGCACCACTAGTTTTACCGACTTTTTTCCTGATTTGGTTATTGTTGCACTGTTTGTGGTTGCGTTAATTGCAGTTGACTAAATGGCATGTGCACGGATCATGGATGTTGCACTGATTTGAATTCTGCACTAGACGTCGCGGATTTCCTTGAACATAGACTTAGAGTCCACTCAAACACTGATTAGCATACTGGAATCATTGGTTGAAGAATAGGCATTATGCTTCTCCGAAAACACGGCAATAAGCAACACCGTGTCGGAGCAGCTATTCGCCAACATAGTCACCGCCCCGCATCACTGACCGCGAAAACGCAGAGTTTGTTTGTTTCGTCAGAGGGCGCTACTAGATGTGTTTCGTCCGAGAGCTCGCAACGAATGACTGGCATTCCCCATGTGACTCTGCCCCCTGGTCGATATTGTAGCATTTTAACTATTGTTACTATTTACCCTCGTTTCTGAACCAACATTATCGGTTTTCTAATTCATAAATGTTAAAATTTCTGATCTATGCATTAACGTTGATTTGAAAATGCATATTACTCTAAGTTTTCTACAAAAAGAAAGATAATGTTGACATTTAATGGGAATCGGACCCCACTAGAAACATACAGAATACGAAATTATTTATTAATCTCAGATAAAATGTAGTATTTTAAGAACTTGAAATTTAAGCTCAGACTAATTCACAAGGCTCCAAAACTATACGTAATCTAAGGAAGATTTTGACAATGTGACAATGACTGCACACTCCACGAGTGTGGTAACATCGCAGATAAGAGATAGACCTACCACATTCGTTGCTCGTCCTTTCTATAGCCGGTCCAGGCCCAGACGCAAGGCAACAAAACGGGCTTTTCCTCGGCCAATGATCGCCGCCCATAAAACGCGCCGCGGCGGGGTGGCGAGGACGGCCGTGCTGCCAGCGTAACGGTGCTGTGGGTATCTCGCTCCGCATCAGCACGCCTTGGTACCCACAGCACCGTGATATAGATATTTGTGATTGTTAGATCGTGATTGTTTCGTTACGTATTACGGATTTGTATATAACATTTCCGGGTGGTTATACTACGGTTATTAGTCCTGAACGTGTGGTGAATGAAATGCGCAGGCAGTTGGGGTTATTTCTCCCCTCATTGGAACGCGAGATCCGGAGCCACCTTTCGGGAGTTTCTCTCCTCCAGGTATATTTTTCAATGGGGCACCGCCCCAGCCGAGACAAGCTCTAAGCTCCCGAATGGTCTCCTGACATGTGTGGTTGAACCGCCTCATGTAGGTCTCCCAAAATGTGGCGGTTCTTCCAGGAATAGCGTAAATGCAGTCATAAACTTACTCTGCGTTCCGCCGACAAATATCGTTGCATGTGCTACGAATGCTCTTCCAGAGACGGCTGAACTGGACCTAGCTCTCTTACCAGTGTCGAAAATCCCGACACCGTCGGGACGAACACTAGGACGTTCCGGTGAGAGGCGCTTCAGCAACAGCTGATGCCCTGACCCACCTTTGCCGGTGGGTGGAAAGATGAAGGGGGAGGGTACTTTCTGTCCAACTGCCCTCTTAAACCTCTGCATTTGGTGGGGGGCGGGGCTCGCTGCTGCTAGGCGCGGCCAAGCCGCCTCCTGTAGTGGGCAGATCTTCCAGGAACGGCGCCGACAACTATCGTTGTCGTCGTGTGAGTGCAAGTGTTTTGTACGAAGCTCTGCCTTCGAGAGGCATAGGTGCGTCGGCGGTCGGGCGGCAGAAATCGAACGAGCCTTCTACAAAGGCCATGACCTCACGAGAGGGAGGCGACCCAAGGCCGGGCGAGGCGGCGCGCGGGCAGTCGAAAATGTCTCTAGCGTGCGTAAACACATGTACCATACTATCACACATGTTGGGAGACCAGCGAGAAGTTTCTAGCTTGTTTCGACTGAGGGCGGTGCCACGGGGAGGGAAATAAGGAAACCTCCACAAGCTGAAGTTCCTGTTCTCGCGTTCCAGCTCGGGTAGAACACCTCTAACTTCCAGGATATAAAATGCATTGTACACAAGAGCTAATGAACAGCACTTGTAGTGCAAATCAGAGAAAAAAATAATCCATCAATGGAACTAACACGTTTCAGTCCGCAGGGATTTATATGGAGCTTGGACATAACGACTCGTGTTTATATTTATTATTCCGGTCATTCTCAATTCATCATTAGTATCACATCTCAACGCAACTACTTACAAGAGAGACCAACGACCTTGATGTGGAAATTTCATACTTAGAAACTTGAGCTATTGTGCCGAGATCCGGAAAATTCTTGCCTTACGATAAATAAATAATTGAAGAGAATAAATTTTCCAATAAGTATCAGGTAGATTTTTATCCAAATTGCTTGTAGAGTCCAGGATTGAAGTACTTTTGACTTTAGAAGAAGAGGTGTGGTTTGAAATAGTAAGTGAAACGAGGTCACCGAAACTTGTTTGTCAGGCATTCTCGCCGGTGCAATGTAGCTCTGACACAGATGCAGGGATGTTTGTCTGCAGGGATGTTTGTCAGCGATGCATTATAATCAACCGCGTCTAGCTGAGCCCTTCTCTTCTAATCCTGTCCAAACCGCCGCAGGTGAGACGCTGAGTGCTGACAACGTTCCGGATTAAGACGAGGGCACGCTTTGCGCCGAGAGACGCCTGCGGCCTCCGTGGCTTAGAAATGCCCGCCTACCAGCCGACGATGATCTCCCTATGCTTACGCCGATGATGTCCAGGTCGATGCCACCAGCAGGAGTCCATGGCACGGGTAACAGAACGAAATCACCCCTCCACGCAGTTGATCATCTCGTCACAAGAGAGCAGTAGATAGTCAAATCGCCCTGAGCGCTGTTACGCTTTATACATGATACGATTAGGCGGTATTCGGATACATAAATTTGAGAACTTTGTTTTGATTTTTAATTTATATTTTTACTTGATTTGTATGCATATTCCCTTTTTTTACATGCGATTCCGCCAATTTGGTAAAATCGAGATGTAGAGATCCCTAGAGAAAAATTCGTAAACAATTTCTCACTTTTTCATTACTTAATCGAATTCTATGCTCGTTTTTGAGCAATTTAATTATTCAAAATTCTTGTTCATAGACGTAAGAGCCACCATACATCAGCTGTAGTAAATATGCTCTTTCATTACCAACCAACGTGTTTTCATATTCAATCATTTGTTTCATTTCATGGTGTATTTGTAAGTTACACTTCTTTATTTGAAGTAATTTTTTACTTGCTAAACATTTTGATGTGTACTCATATTTTCACACAGGAACGATTCCTTTCAAACTGGATCAAAATATTTTAAATCTCGGGAACCCCCTGCTGCAGGTGTCGAAAACGAGATCTTTGTCGACAAACGGCAGGGTTACTACAGATGGTTTCCTTTCCCGACGCTAGTTGCGTCGAGAAGGTCGTGGCATACCACGCTGCCACGAAGCGTGCCACTGCCGCCAGTAGACCTTGACATCACTGGCTTACACTTTCTGTCATTACAACGTCTTTTGGTCTATGGACCAAAGTACTTCCAAGTTTCACTAGATGCGTTTTCGATAATATTCTATCCACTGGCTATACACAAAGTGAGAGCGTTCTACAAGAGAGTTGTGTGTAATAGCAAATGGAGGACTTCCTGGTAAACAAACACTGACTTCGATGGCCCTTCGGGCGGTATCTGTTGATATCATGGTGTCGTGTGGGAATGGAATATTCGTCCATCGTTCAGCCTTAAAAATGAGAGTGGGTTTGAGAGAGATTGAGAGAGAGAGAGAGAGAGAGAGAAACATGGCGCGTGTTTCGTGGTATTTGAAAGAACTGTTCCGGCGTCCATCGGAAATTGGTAAGAGAAAATCACACGAACGACCCACCCTTTCTGACGGCGTCTGGAATTCTATCCAGGCAGTGTCGCTGAGACCAGGTACTCGGATGGAGTATGAAATTCACCTATGCATTGTCAGTACTTGAACATTGAATTTCTTCGCAAGCGAACACACAACTTCATACGGGACGCGTGCTTTATTGCAACTTTTTTTAACAGAAGCGAATCCCATCTATTTATCTATATCCTCTTCATATCACTCTCACGAGTCTACAACACATCTCAACTTTGCATAATCGTGTACGATTTTCTCGATTGTGTTGCAGACACTACGCTGTTTCCTCAATATCGGTTCTTGGCTTCAACTCGAACCGAATTACTTCAGAATCCATCACTTGAGTCATATCGCCAAGGCTCTCTTTATTTAGCTCAACTATACTAGTAAATCCCGTTAAACTAAATTTGCTGTATTTTTTAATCAATAACTAAACTTGTCCAAAAATGTACTAGGGTATGAATTCAAACAGAACTGCCTAAAACATTATTATACTAAACTAAAATTAGGAAGATACTGAAAAATTTCCTTTCTAATACAGAACAAATATTTCGCTCTGTTGTAACAATAGCTATCTAATATAAAGAAGGGTTTAAGTATATTTTACTATAGTGTGACGATAATATGCTTAAAACACGACACTTTTTTCAGACTTTAAATAGCACAATCTTTATCAACTTATACTTATTCTCGTCACCTTCATGAACGTTTTTTTCTGTTTCACAGTGATTATATCTTTGATCTCGGGGTATAGACTAATGTCTTTTTTATTCTATATGTGGATGTGGGTATGTGTAAACAGAATTTGTGTAAAAGTTGTTTGAAAATATTATACTTTTAATTTAATGCTTCTGGTGGCTGTTTTATTTTATTTTTTATTTCTAAAAAATTGGTTTCTCCCATTATCGGCTAATTTGCGATTAATGATTTACCTCACCTTCTAAATTTAATTAGAATTTATTAGGTTTCAAGAAAAACTTCAAGAAGCGTGTTTGACGTCACCAGGAAGAGCTATATTGAGTGTCAAGAAATAAAATAAGGAACTACACTATCTTAGCTTTAAATTACCCAAATGTTAGTGGGGACGGCAGAAAGAACCTAAGCTACTCTCTCGAAGTTCTCGCTCGAATATAGTGGCTGATTTAAACACGTAAGTGGGAGCGCATTGTTAGCCGTACAATTCATGTGGGATGTGAGTGAAAAAAGCTGGCATCGAGCTGGAAAATACGTTGCTGTGAATTCTCTGTTCTTCTAGGACTTGGCTAAATTCCATAATTGCCAAGCTCTTCTGTGAATATCCATCTTTTTTTCACTTTTAATGAGAGGAGAGTGGCTCACTAAAGTGAAAATATTTTGCTGAAATGCATCTAACTTATTTATTTACTGCTGGCATTGGTTATTACGGTCTTACATATTTACTTCCAGGCTTATCCTCGAAAGTGTACACTCCCGAACAACTGAGCACGAAAAAACCCCTTTTCTATGTTTTCACGGCAATCCTCCGTAGTCGCTTCCTGGACACTGGAGCTTGCTGCCGAACGCCGCCTTCAGCGCTCGTCCTGCTCGAGCAGGCGTACTTCCTCGCGCGCTACCTTGCGCGCTGGCCGCCTGGCGTCGTCGGCTCGCCGCCGCTGCCTCTGCAATCTGCAGCGTCCTGTCTCTGCGCTCTCGGGCCGACTTCCGCCGCGTCGCGCTCCGCTTCCCACCGCCCACTGAGGCTGCCTTCGAGCGCCCAGCTGAGCGCCGGTCGGCGGCGGGCAGGGATGGGCGGCGATGGTGGTGGTGAGCGGGGTGGGCAGCGGCGGGCCAGCACATGGGCAGTGAGTAGATACGGGTGGCGGCGAGTGGGAATGAGCGGTGAAGGGCAGGGATGTGTGCGGTGGCGGGGCAGCGATAGACTGCGGCTGACTGGGAGACAGCGGGATTGGACGATTGGGCGGGGTTGAGCGATGGGAGGGTAGGGATAGTCAGCGGGCAGCGGGGATGTGCGGTATACAGTGGCGGGCAGGGATGGTCGTTGGGTGGGCCGCGATGGAGGGCGGCGGGCCTGGATGGGTGGTATGGAGATGGGCGGCGAGCGACGTTGGACGACGAGCGGGGATGGGCAACCAGTGGAGATGGACGGCGAGCGGGGATGGGCGCCGAGCGGGGTTGAGTGACAAGCGGGGATGGACAACCAGTGGGGATGGATGGCGAGCGAAGTTGGGCGGCGAGCGGGGCGAGTGCGCGACGAGCGGGGATGGGCAACCAGTGGGGATGGGCGGTGAGCGGAGTTGGGCGGCGAGCAGGGATGTGCGGCAAGCGGAGGGAGGTTGCGCGACGAGCGGGGATGGGCAACCAGTGGGGATGGGCGGCGAGCGGAGTTGGACGGCGAGCGGGGATGAACGGCGAGCGGGGTTGGGCGGTAAGTGGGATTGGGCGGCGAGCGAGGTTGTGCGGCGAGTGGGGTTGGGCGGCGAGTGAGGATGGGCGGCGAGCGGGGACGGGCAGTGAGCGGGCAAGGGCGGCGAGCGTGGAAGGATGGAGAGCGGGGAAACGCGGCGAGCGGAGAAGTGCGCCGAGCGGGGATGGGAGTCGAGCGAGGGTGGGTGACGCAGGGAGATGGGCGTCGAGCGGCGATAGACGGTGGGCTCTGGGGAACGCGCTCGGCGCCCTTGCGCTGCTCTTCCGTTCGATTATGTCGCTCAGGTGGTGCAGCCGCGGCGGCGCGCGGCGTGGCGGGTGGGCTGGGGGGCTGGGGAGGCGGCGGCGTTGCACTGGGAACGTCGCGTCGCCTCGGGCGCTTTGAGATGGTGACGCTCCGACGCCTGTTCGCCCACAAGTCGCGTCTCTGGGCCGCCTCGCGCGTGGCGGCGCGTTGGGTAGGCGCGTCTTTATCTTACCCCTCCTCTGCCTTGCAGAGTGCCTGAGATACGTTGAGGGTGCAACTTTATCTTGTTTTATTTTCAGCATCAATGTTCACCTTTGGGTTCGAAATTGTACTTTAAACGAACATTGACTGTATTTTTTAGAAATGATGCTCGTGTGTCAATCCTTACCGTTAAACACTTCACTTAAAATTTTGGTGGATGGCGCTAGTTACTCTCAAAACTAGTTATCGGTAATCTAAAATGAAGTATAAAGTAAATATTTAATAAGACACCGCATTTTTTCAGAATGTCCATGTTTTGCATTTTCCTAAATAATGATGTAAGCTTCAATATTGCAAGTCAGATTTAATTTCAAATATTTCCACCCGGAGCGGTATGTCAGTGCATCAACTGATGTCACTGCAAAGCCTCTGACCGGGAGGTCCTCGGTTCGAGTCCTGACGGCAGTAGGATTTTCGACACTAGCTTTTCAGCTACTTCGAATTCAGTCACTGTCTGGAGGAGAATTCTAGCAGCCGGCTGCTCTGATCGGTAGTTTTCCGTGGTTTCTCCAATCAACACCACGCGAATGCCGGAGCAGTACCCTACCAAACGGGCCACGGACCGCGTGCGATCTGTCCTCTCTCTTCCTTGTTCTATCCTCTCCCCTTACACACACACACTTACACTAACATGCACTACACTACCACACATTCCGGGTGACCGGTCGGGAGCTTAGAGCTTGTCCCGGCTGGGGCGGTGCCCCGCTGGTGGGAGAGTTTTCGTTAAAGGGAAACCCCACTAGCCGACGGTAGATCGGCGCCGGATCTCGCCATCCAGCGGGGGAAGATCACCGCCATCTCCCGAGAAAAGACATGCACTTCACTTACGGGACTAATAACCAAAGCAGTTGACGCGCCTGGAAAGACGAAAAAGTCAATCAATCAAATATTTCCTGCACTAAAATTGTGATAGTAGTAAGTATTTTCTGAAAGCGATGTTGCTACTTTGCCAAATGCGAGGAGTGAAACATTGTTTCAAAATCATTGTAGTCTATTTGTTTTCCGTCCTTCCTTTGATATCTACAATTTCACTACACGTGCGTTGTACAGTACCACAATTCCTTTGAAATTTTCAACTTCCAGATTTCCAGAAAACGATTCAATAATTTTTTTTCAGTATTCGTATGCAACATTCGCCTCGTCACTTTTTCACTGTTTCAAACGGGAGTTCTTTAAAAAGTTTTCTGGTTTAAGGAATCAAAAATCCTCCGGCTTCAAATTTTCATTCAAAACAGAGCCAAAGGCATTTTTGACGTGAGAGAGTAAATGCAGATCCCTTTACATGGAAAGCTTTCACAAAATGATTTATAGGCTCCTGTATGGCCTATGGTAGTAACATTTTGCGTGTCTCTATCAAAGGTTCAGGCGCCGCATTTTTAATTCCATACACATTCTCCTCCTCAGAAGGGTTAATGATTGACTTTAGGGAGAGGTTTCCCTAGCAAACTGGATGTTCCTTGGTCACTCGTAGAGGAAACTATAATACGTATTCTTTTTTCAAGGGCATAATGTTGGTATTTTCACAGAAGGATGTAGATTTTTGCAACGGTGAAGTGCCTTCCGATTAGGAATTTCTAAATCTCTGTAAGTCATTTAGCTTACCTTTGGTAATCTTATGTTTGGAGAAGTTTGTCAATAGAATATACTCTGCATTTCTTGAAGTTGATGATTATTGTTCTTGGTTGTTTGAAGAAGCACGACTATCTTCCTCAGTATCGGTGTCTGCATTAAATCTTAGAATAGGAAGTACAGCGACATGAAGTACAACCCAATTGCCTAATTGGATGTGTGAACATATCAATATATAATATCTATATATTTATAATATCTGTCTCTATATGAATATGTATAATTGTTAGGTTCTTTTCAAACTATGTGTATTTCAAACTACATATACTTTCGTCTATCCACATTCTGTTGGAACAACCACGACAAGATTGCTACCAATGGTGTAAACGTGGGGATCCAATATTTAGCAGAAAATATCGTAATTTGAGGTCAGGGCATGGCAGTAATGTGAAAAGTAGAACTAAATGAGAAATTTCAGTGTCATTTTCGAATTCAGTGACCTTGAATTAGTCAAAATTAGCTACTCTCATTTCCGTAATATTTTGTGTGTTGGCGAGTTAAATCAGGCAGAATATTTAAACATAGCGTAATTCTGAAAAAGGGTTAAATTCTGAGAGAATCAGAATACCAACAAGACTGCGAGAAATCTTTCATTCTATTCGTTATACCTCAAAATAAAAAAATGGAAGCTTTATTTTATGCGAAACGTGATCATATAGCTTTCATCACGAGATCGGTGCATAAATATTTCGCGATCAAATGCAGTGTAATTTGGTGACTTTAGTAATTTGTAACAGCAATACAATTGAGTTCAATATGTTTTCTCCGTTTCGCTGAGTGAATTCTCCATTTTCTAACTCTCAAGGTGCAAACCATTAAGGTAAAGAATACGTTGTTCTTGATGGAGTATAAATTATCCCAGCTAAAGCAGTTATCAGTATAGACCATTTACTGAGAGACGCTACAAAAGGTAACGTTCCAGAATTAAATAATGTTCTAGTGTGTGGAACACTAATATATTAGGGTACATATCAGGCATGTTGTACTTGGTCAACCGATGTCTACTGCTCAGAATCATTGCATTCAAAATATATTACATTTGTTAACAACTTCCATTTGATACACACGTAGTACAGTCAATGTACGAGCTTTTTAAAATGATTATATAAACTAAGAAACGGAGTAGTTCAATTCCGTAATCATGGGTTATTCCAATACCCCAAAAAATGTGTATAAAATGTATCTATCATTCCCGTTATTGAGATACTTTTCATCATTTTTGTTTCAAATATCATCAATGCCTTTTTACTTTTTCGCTTTAAGATTTTCTCTCTCACGATTTTCTTACTTCGCATGAAAAGAAAGTATTGCTCAGTTAAAGGCAACCAATCCCGCGCCGAAAAACCGCGAATTTTTGACAGAAAAAAATATTTATGAATCCCTGTAACGAAAAAATGTATAAATCTTTTTCCTATGTATAGTAAATAACTTCCTCTAACGCGTTGTGTTATCAGAATTCATAGGCAGACGTTGGGCAATAACATGCTAGGCCACATTTCTAATGAAATTGAGATATTCTTGTATTTCAACACCCCATACATGTATCTAGATATTGGGTTTTTATTTTATAGTTTCACTGCAAGATGGCAGTGTAATTCATAAATTAATGTTATTTATTCTAATGTCTGGAATGCCACGTCTAAATCTATACTTTGCTTTTCTCAAAACTTACGTATAGTGGTATAGCATGTTATTGTCCTGAGGTTTTCATATATTGTAGGCCCTTGATAAATGATGCAATCAGTTGTCAGCAAAACATATTTTTTTCTTTTAATTGTTTCATGGATATAACAAGGTACGCTTAAAAGAATGTCACAAGTCTAATTGTTCTTGAACTCTATGAATTTTCCAAAATTGCAAAAGTTAGAAATAATGCGAGACGTATGTGCTCTTGTAGCACCACTCGTTTTGTCTGTCACGGTATTGAGAAATCTACATGCGTTATTTTCCACGGAATATTTTCACCATTTGTAATATTTTTTGCCATGCTTATGATAACACCACTTGTTATTTATTAAATCCCGATTTTCTTGCATATGCATTTATCGTATTGCTTTTGGCTGCTCAAAATAGTCTAATTGTTAACTTACACGTGACCCGTTATTTTCAATTTCATCTCGGACAATTCACATTCATTCATTTCACCGTGTGATGACATATTGTAACAACTTCATAGAGAAAGAATGTATAGTTAACTGAATGTCTACTCCGAAAATTCTAAAAATATGAATGAATAACCTAATACGACTATGTGGATCCAGTAAGTCGTAAACGCTGTGTACTTAGAAGATTAGTTTGAATCCACTGGGAAGCAAAATTTTACGTTCTGAAAACACCACGCAATTAAATAGTTATAACAAAAGCGTTTAAGGTAATTCGATCTTATCTTTTTATTTAATTAATATTTATAATCTTTTTTATTGAATTGATTAGTTTAAAGGGCATCATTTTCATAAGACAATTTTCATACAATTTTACTTATAACACACAATTTTATACAAAGTTATTGAATAACAAATTTCGAAATATCGCTTCTTGGCCATTTTCTGTCCTTGGTGACATTTCTGCAGTCTGTTATTAAACCGAGTTTCCGTACGCCAAGCAAGCATATTTTTACTGTAATTTAATGAGAACGTATTCGCCACTATTAATTTAAAATAATATTTAAAGGAGATGAATGATTATTAAGAATATGAAGTAGCAACATATATTTTTGCTGTTAATTATTTACTTTTGTATATTAGTTATTCGAGTTGTTATTTACATTAAAACAATCGCTTTAAAGCAGTTATTCTGGCCTCAGGAAATAAGTTAATATTTAAATAATAAATTGCGACAATTTTACGAAATTATTGCACTTCGTCCTGTACCCCACTTAAGTTTTCATTGGATTCGACTATTAAAATAGGATAGTTAATTAAATATTATTTTACGGACTTCATTTTGAGTTCCACCAAGTTTCTGAACAGCATTAAAAGCTTTCTCCATCACTAACTTTCTAATGGATATTTTTAAAAGCATCCATATCCACTAGCATTTTCTTCAACAATATTCTGGGAAGGAGCCTACTTGCTATTCTCATTTCGTTACCGCCAACCTCTCCGGTCCTCTCGGCTGCCTCTGCGCTCAGCTGGCGCGCGGCCCAATGCCCGCCGCAGAGGCTATGGCCTCCCGAAGGTCGCCGCTCGGCCTTGTAATACAATTTTGGCGAATGTATCTCTTTCGCCTGTCTGTTTGGAACATTGAGCTCTCTCTGCCTTCGCTGTCTCCTGAGATAACCTCGTTTCTGAGAAAGCTTGTTTGTCAAGGTTTGCTTGTTTAAACAAGAATGAAAATATTACTTCTTGTATTTAAACTCAGAAAGAGTTTCTCTCTTATCGTTTTAAAATACGAGTAAGCGTTTACGTTCCGTTCAAATCATTCTGTTATAAGGGATTAGCTGATATTGACATTACCATGAGATGAATATGAATAAAATGTCTTGAAACTTTGGATGCCATTTCTATGACTATTTTTCCCGACAGTATAAGCAAAAATAATCAAAAGAAAAAATCATGCATTAATAATTACTTTTTACTGCTGTAATGTATTTTAAAATGGAATTACTGGTGACGATGCAAAAACATGTTAATAAATGTGTGTGAACAGAGCAATTGAATTTGCGGATATGATAAATTTTCAAATCCCTGGAAGTCACCATAAACAAATTTTCTCATTGTAGATATTTCTGGATACAAATATTAAATTTTATATTTTATCTCGAAATAATTGTTTTTACTAACAAAGATTACACTATCATAATTACCACAAAACATAATGAAAAATGTTGCAGGAAATTATTTTTACAACATGAACGAAACGAGTGCGAAAATTCACGAAACGAACAACACCATTTCCGGCCCGTTGAATGGCGTGCCACTTCATAACGCAAACTGCGTCGTGCAATAAAATTGAATTCGATGTGGTCAGAAAAACGAGCGACTAAATCAGCGGTAGTATCCATTGTACCCTAAAAACAAAACAAGAAAATAATAATAATAATCAACATAGGACATGTTTTGCCGGACGTGCGACCTTGTCGCTCGGAATTCAATCACGCATGCTTCCCATTTTCTTCCGGCGGCGCGGCGTCTTTCCATAGGGTGGTGCGCGTCGAGATTGGTTCACGTGTCGGCCGAACGAAGCCTGGCGGAGCCCCTGTAACAACAGAAAATGGGGTCACGAATGTGCAGGTGGAAATGAGCGGGCTGGCAGCGGGGTGCCAGCGAGGCGGGGGTCACAGCGTGGCGAGGCAGGGTGGGGCGGGACGGGGAGACGCGGTGAGGGTCGCGGCAAAGCGGGGCGGGGCGGGGCGGGACGGGGAGACGCGGTGAGGGTCGCGGCGAAGCGGGGCGGGGCGGGGAGCGCGCGGCGTCTGGCGGCGCGCCAGAGGCGGACGCGGGCCCGGAGCGACGTGCGGGCAAGGAGGGGATGGAGCGGGGTGGGGCGGGGTGGGGCGGGGCGGCGGCGGGAAGGCAGACGAGCTCGGGCGGAAGCGCGTCCTCGGGAGCCGCGACGACTTGCTCACGGGATGACACCGACCCAAGCGCCCCGGCCCCCTCCCCCCCCCGCATTCCCCATTCTCCATTCCCCACTCTCCACGCCCCGTCCCGCCCCGCTCCGCTCCCCGGCCCGGCGTGTCTCCGCTGTGCACTGCCTCCTCTTGCCAAAACTCTCGGGCCAAAAGTCCCAGCCAGCTGTGTCTAATGTCTCACTTTTAGTTAATGTTCTCTCGTGCGTTTGCAGCTTCTTGATCATTAACTTCACTGAATTTCATAAACAATAATAATTGCATATCCTTGCATCATTGCATTTATCGTGCGCAGACTGAGAAGATCCAGTAGTGTTATTGACGAGGTCTGTGCAGCATCGGTGGCCGGAAGGTCCTAGGATTTTGAATGACGGATTTTTGACACTAGCTACATGGCTAGGTCCAAATCAGCCACTGTCTGGAGAAGAATTCTAGTGGCCAACTACTCTGATCGATAGTTTTTCGTGTTTTTTCTAACAATATCTGCCGAATACCGCAGCAATGCCTGTAAAGAAAAGCCACGAACCGCACGTGATCTTTGCTTTCTCATCCTTGTCCCCTCTCCCTTTACACACACACCCACACACACTACTACACAATGTCAGGATGTGAGTTATGTTATGTTATATTATTATTATTATTTTAATATTATTATTATCATTAATTTATTATTAGTTTATTCCCTAAAAAGAATGTTACTCATCTGGCCAGTTCATATTTATGCAATCTGCGTCGAGTCGAGTCTTTCCGATACTCTGGTTAGGTGTTGAATGCAGGAGGTGAAGTCGGAGGGAGAGGTCGATGTAAAGCAAACGGTGGTTGGCCCGCACCAAAATTGTCGGGTCATGCAACTCAGATCAACGGTTTGACTACTTTTTATACAAAAAATGGTTATGGGATAAATGGTTAGTGCTCTATTGAAGCTAATATGGTGGAAGTCATCCCGCAATAATAGACCGTTCTTTTATTCGGCAAAAATATTTGATCAGATGTGTAATTTAAATGACTTAATTTTTCATCTTTTATTGCCGGTATTATCTTCACATATAACATTATCTAAAACTCACTCTATGGTATGCAATTGGGAAAATTATACTATGACAAAAAAGGGACGTATGTTTTATTATGATGCTTTCGAAAGAACGATTTTTCTACTTATTAATATAACCTTGAATTGAAGTACAATATTCCGAGTAATTAAAAATATTAATAATAGAGATGGTGCCGTTTCTCCTGCCTTTTCATTTCTTCATCATTATCACTTTAATCTAATCATTAGATCATCACACCTGAGCCCCAATGGCATGTTAGAGGGACTCCTAAAGCACTGGAAATAAATAAAAAGTGAGGTGTGGGTTAATGATATGACGATGCTCGATTTTTCTTCGCCGTTCGGGCAACGAAACCACTGTACGTTGCCCATTCCCAACGCTGTCTCACCCACTCTTTCCTTGTCGGCCCGTGCCCGCTCCCGTCCTCTCTCCCGCCTCCGCTCTCGCTCCCGTCCCGCACTCTTGCTCACTCGCTCTCGCTCACTGCGGCTAGCCAACCAACCGCACGCGGCCGCTCTTGACGGCAGCGACGGGTGCCCGAAAAAGTTTTTAATTATAATTGCGAAAAGGCAAAAGGCATAATCCAATTCGTGGCGCGGCTAAGCCCACACGTGCCCCCCAGCTGTCCGCTCTCGGCCAGACCCCGCGCCGCGCCGCCCCGCCCTGCTCCGCCCCGCCCTGCTCCGCCCCGCCCTGCTCCGCCCCGCCCTGCTCCGCCCCGCCCTGCTCCGCCCCGCCCTGCTCCGCCCCGCCCTACTCCGCCCCGCCCTGCTCAGCCCCGCCCTGCTC